>JABUQX010004783.1:45000-55000 GCA_015478945.1 Trachelipus rathkii
ACCCCGCACCCGCAGGTGCGACCCGCCGCGTGCGCCCGCAGGCGCAATATTTCCGCGTAACCGCCGCCGCGAGCGCCCACAGGCGCAATATTTCCGCGTACCCGCCCGCCGCGTGCGCCCGCAGGCGCAATATTCCCGCGCGAACGAAAAATATGATATCAATGTAAACTATTCAAAGAATTTCTTTTCAAATATACTATGAGTCATTCATTTTTATTTCATACTTAAACATTTTTATTAAAAACATTTTGCGATTCTAAAACTGTAACTCATTACAGACCTATTATTTAACTCATATATTTATTAACATTATTTTTTCTTTTATATTTTTTACTTAATACTTTTTAATTTATAAATTTTTAAAAATTGTATGTAAGAAGAAAAAAACCAGAGTGTCTGATATATAAACATTTTATTTTACTACAATTGTACGAAATTTTATTAAAAACATTAACATTACATACCTTAAAGCAGTAAATCAGTAAATCAATAGAGGTGTTACCTAACACCTAAGGGATTAGTATGCTTTTGTTTACTGTTTTACTGCTTTAACTCGTATGTTTACTGCTTTAACTCATATACATTACATACCTTAAAGCAGTAAATCAGTAAATCAATAGAGGTGTTACATAGCAACAAGGGGTTAGTATGCTTTTGTTTTACTGTTTTACTGCTTTAACTCATATGTTTTACTGCTTTAACTCATATTTATTAACATTACATACCTTAAAGCTGTAAATCAGTAAATCAATAGAGGTGTTACATAGCAACAAGGGGGTTAGTATGCTTTTGTTTTACTGTTTTACTGCTTTAACTCATATGTTTTACTGCTTTAACTCATATTTATTAACATTACATACCTTAAAGCAGTAAATCAGTAAATCAATAGAGGTGTTACATAGCAACAAAGGGATTAGTATGCTTTTGTTTTACTGCTTTACTGCTTTAACTCATATGTTTTACTGCTTTAACTCATGTTTTACTGCTTTAACTCATATGTTTTACTGCTTTAACTCATGCTTTACTGCTTTAACTCATGTTTTACTGCTTTAACTCATATGTTTTACTGCTTTAACTCGTATATTTATTAACATTATGTTTTCTTTTATATTTTTTATTTTGTTTTAATACTTTTATTTTTATTCTTTTTTATTTTTTATTTTATTTTTATTATTTTACTTTATTATTTTATTATTATTATTTTATTTTATTATTATTATACTTATTGTTATTTACTTCATGCCTATTGTTATTATATTATTTAACACACACACACACACACACACACACACACACACACACACACACACACACACACACACACACACACCCTGTTTAAACATATCAAATAAGTTCTTTTGTATGAACATAACGTATAATTTATTAAAACATTTTGTTTTAATTAAATACGTACATTTATATTACTCATTCAATTATAACTAAAATTATTTCAAAGTTTCTTAAAACTTCTATAATAAATCAATCATTATCTTTGAACAAAGAATTTATTATTAACTGTTAATACTTTTTGTTTATAAATTTTATAACTATCAAGTTTTAAAATAATTTTTACTAAAATTTTATGAAATTTTATTAAAAACATATATTTTACGTACCTTAAAGCAATAAATCAGTAAATCAGTAGGGCAAGCCCCTAGCACCCCTCTACACCAAGCTATGCCACGTTTTGTTCTATTGACTTACTGCTTTACATCATCTTTAGCTATGTAATAAGTATAAAAATAACAAAATAAGTTCTTCTCTGCTAACATAACATGTATTTTATTAAAATCATTTTTTATTTAAAAATAACAATTATTCACTTACATTTATATTATTCGTTCAATGTTAACTAAAAATATTATTTAAAAAACTTTGAAATATTTTTATTATTATCTATGTGACATTGACAATCAACGAGAAAGCCCACAACAACCACGCCCTTACAGATACCGAAACTGACCTCTCTCTGTAAAATGTGTTGAAATAACTAACTGGCCCTAGTTTAGGATAGCGCTTGAGACAGTTAAGGCTAATACAGGTAAAATATATTTCAAACTGACCTCTTTCGTAAAATGTGTGCAATAACTACGTTGGGCTAAATTTAGATAAATTTGGATAAACCTTTATCAGGGCTGATTTAAATAATACTGGGTCAAAGGTAATTCCAGTATAGACAGAATCGAGAATCAATGTTATTATTATTTAAATATATTTCAAACTGAAACATGGTGGATCGGTAAGTAAGCAGGTAAGAAGGAAATATTTACCTTTCTTGGTGGACAGGTAATCCTTATCTATGACCTCATCTGTGATTGGTAGAGAGGTATTGTATCGCGTTTTGGTTTTAAGGTAAGTCAATCCCACGTTTTCATCCTGGATTTCGTTATTTACACTCTGAAGATACATGTAAATATTTATTTAAGAAAGTAAAAATAAGGATAATAAAAACTTTACTATATAATTAGAATTTTAATAATCATTATCTTACAGTATATATATATATATATATATATATATATGTAATAATATATATATATATATATATATATATATATATATATATCTTCCTACAGATATACAGAATAATATATATATATGTAATAATAATATATATATATATATATATAATATATATAATAATAATATATATATATATATATATATAATAATAATAATAATAATATATATATATATATATAATGTTATCCTTATATATATATATATATATATATATATATATATATATATATATATATATATATATATATATATATATATATATATATATATATATATATATATATATAATAATATATATAATAATATGTATAATATATGGATAACATTAAATATATACAAGAGTGTTAAATATATTTACAATGGTTTATATATAAGGTTAACATTAAATATAACACTTCCACATACATTTTACACATGATGTTTACGCCTATTTTATATTAAAACTCTCTAAATCTTTACAAATATGCCAATCATTTATATCATTATCGATGATATAGTTTCGTATCTCAGTAATACAGTTAACACATACGTAAAAAGTTCCCGCTCAGATATCATAGTATATTTACATTCTGGATCACATGCATAAATACTTTCTTGCCATTGTTTTCTAAGTAGATAAATGAATTTCTGTACGTCTATAGAACTTAGGAAGCGATCGATGATGCGCGTAGGATCATCGATCAGGGTTTTCTTAAATGCGTAGTATTCTTGGTATAACATGTAATGAATTACGGTTACGTAATTAGATAACATATATGTCTTCTTCATCTGCATTAACATTCGCCTACGTACCTCTAACATATATTTCAGCTGCGTTAGGCCTGAAATGTAGAATCCATATGATGTAGGTTCAAATACGGTTGTTTCATTATTTCTCTCCCATAATCTAACTTCCAAACTGATTATGTTTTGATGTTTATAAAATGCTAGAGTAAGTTGCTTATCGCTGGTTTCTTCACACAGGCTAATAACTGTTTCGGTCCAGTTTAAAGCTGAGCTTGGTTTAAAGTATTCTGTAAGCCACTCTTCAGTGTGATTACATATACAAAGTAATTCATCTGGACTCATGAAAATACGCTTTGTATTATAACATGGTGAATGGGTAGCACACTTGAAAAATTCAAATCCATCGGGTTTTCTTTTATATAAGAATGAAACCCTACTTCCTGGGATCTTGATTTCCCACTGGACAATGTCTTGTATTGAGGTATACATGTTAAGGTGAATCATGATATACACTTAGTGAAAATAGAACACTTTTATTACAAATCAGAGAACTTGTGCACCGCTTAACAGCCAAAACGAGTATGATTTTAAAATGAGTTTGGGTCTAAAACATCCACCTGCTCAAATATAATTTTCATCCAATCAGAGGTAAGGCTCAGGATATGAAAAAACATGTTTTTTCATACCTTAAAACCAAAAAGCGATAAAATAATTCTCGACCAATCACATACGAGGTCATATAGAGATAAGGATTACTCCGTCCACTCACAAGAAAGGTAAACATTTCCTTCTTACCTGCTTAAAGGATCTTACCGATCCAGCATGTTTCAGTTTGAAATATATTTATAAAATAATAATAACATTGATTCTCGATTCTTGTCTATACTGGAATTACCTTTTGACCCAGTATTAGGCTTAAATCAGCCCTGGATACAAAAAAGGCTTATCCTAAATTTAGGCCTAACGTAGTTATTGCACCACATTTTACGGAAAGAGGTCAGTTTGAAATATATTTATAAAAATAATAATAAATCGCCCCGGGAATTTACAAAGGCTTATCCTAAATTTAGGGCTAAAGTAGTTATTTCAACACATTTTACAGAGAGGTCAGTTTCGTATCTGTAAGGAGTGCGGGTTGTTGTGTTTTCTCGTGATGGATTGTCAATGTACATAGATAATAATAATAATAATAAAGTATAAAAAAACTTTGAAATATTTTTAGTTAACATTGAGCGAATAATATAAATGTAAGTGAATAATTGTTATTTTTAAATAAAAACCTAGAATGATTTTAATAAAATACATGTTATGTTAGCAGAGAAGAACTTATTTTGTTATTTTATACTTATTACATGGCTAAAGATGATGTAAAGCAGTAAGTCAATAGAACAAAACGTGGCATAGCGTGGTGTAGAGGGGCTAGGGGCTTGCCCTACTGATTTACTGATTTTTTTAGGTACGTAAAATATATGTTTTTAATAAAATTTCATAAAATTATTAAGTATTTCAAACTTGATAGTTATAAAATTTATAAACAAAAAGTATTAACAGTTAATAATAAATTCTTTGTTCAAAGATAATGATTGATTTATTATAGAAGTTTTAAGAAACTTTGAAATAATTTTAGTTATAATTGAATGAGTAATATAAATGTACGTATTTAATTAAAACAAAATGTTTTAATAAATTATACGTTATGTTCATACAAAAGAACTTATTTGATATGTTTAAACAGGGTGCGCGTGTGTGTGTGTGTGTGTGTGTGTGTGTGTGTGTGTGTGTGTTAAAATAATAACAATAGGCATGAAGTAAATAGCGCTAAATATAAGAATATAATAAAATAGACTCATAATAATAAAATAATAATAAAAATAATAAAAAAATAAAAAAATAAAAATAATACAATAAAAGTATTAAAACAAAATAAAAAATATAAAAGAAAACATATGTTAATAAATATATGAGTTAAAGCAGTAAAACATATGAGTTAAAGCAGTAAAACATGAGTTAAAGCAGTAAAACATGAGTTAAAGCAGTAAAACATGAGTTAAAGCAGTAAAACATGAGTTAAAGCAGTAAAACATATGAGTTAAAGCAGTAAAGCAGTAAAACAAAAGCATACTAATCCCCTTGTTGCTATGTAGCACCTCTATTGATTTAATGATTTACTGCTTTAAGGTATGTAATGTTAATAAATATATGAGTTAAAGCAGTAAAACATGTGAGTTAAAGCAGTAAAACAGTAAAACAAAAGCATACTAATCCCCTTGTTGCTATGTAACACCTCTGATTTACTGATTTACTGCTTTAGGTATGTAATGTTAATAAATATGTGAGTTGCAGTAAAACATATGAGTTAAAGCAGTAAAACAGTAAAACAAAAGCATACTAACCCCTTGTTGCTATGTAACACCTCTATTGATTTACTGATTTACTGCTTTAAGGTATGTAATGTTAATAAATATGTGAGTTAAAGCAGTAAAACATATGAGTTAAAGCAGTAAAACAGTAAAACAAAAGCATACTAATCCCTTAGGTGTTAGGTAACACCTCTATTGATTTACTGATTTACTGCTTTGGAGCATATAATGTTAATGTTACAATTGTAGTAAATAAAATGTTTATATATCGAACACTTTGGTTTTTTTCTTCTTATACAATTTTAAAAATTTATAAATTAAAAGTATTAAGTAAAAAATATGAAACAACTATGAAATATGAGTTAAATAATAGGTCTGTAATGAGTTACAGTTATAGATATCGCAAAAATGTTTTTAATAAAAATGTTTAAGTATGAAATAAAAATGAATGACTCATAGTATATTTGAAAAGAAATTCTTTGAATAGTTTACATTGATATCATATTTTTCGTTCGCGCGGGAATATTGCGCCTGCGGGCGCACGCGGCGGGCGGGTACGCGGAAATATTGCGCCTGCGGGCGCACGCGGCGGCGGTTACGCGGAAATATTGCGCCTGCGGGCGCACGCGGCGGGTCGCACCTGCGGGTGCGGGGTTGACTGTCTTTGCGAGGAGGGCGCATGCTCTGCGGTGTTCAATTATGACCCTGGGGGAAGACATCAGTAGCTCGTTCTATGATGTAGGGTGAAAGGTTAGAAATGAAATAAAAATGAATGACTCATAGTAGGAAACATCCTAGCAACTTATAATATACACCAATCGCAAGTGTCTATGGGTAAGTGTAAGTGTCTATGGGTGAGTGTAAGTGTCTATGGGTGAGTGTAAGTGTCTATGGGTGAGTGTAAGTGTGTATAAGTGTCATAGTGAATGTGTGTATAAGTGTCATAGTGTATGTGTGTATAAGTGACATAGTGTATGTGTGTATAAGTGTCATAGTGTATTTGTGTATAAGTGATATAGTGTGTATAAGTGTTAGAAAAAGACTAACTCATAGTAGGAAGCATCCTAGCAACTTGTAATATACACCAATCGATTCCTCATACCTTATAACCTAGGGGTAGACACCCATATTAGGGCTATTCTAGGCTCAGGGGAGGCTAGAAAAGGCTTGAAAAAAGTGGCACTCAGTTGGCATTATGTGGCACTCAGTTGGCACTATGTGGCACTCACTTGGCACTCATTGGCACTCACTTGGCACTCATTGGCACTCATTGGCACTCACCTGGCACTCATCTAATACTCATAGAACACTAATAGAACACTCCTAGACCACCCTTACGGTGATTGGGAACCATCAAAATGTACTGAATCATCAAAATGTACTGAACCCTCAATAAATCTGAGTCATCAAAGATGAACCGACAAAGATGACGTCATCAAAGATGAATCATCAATAATGCTGAACCTTTAAAGATGGCATCATCAAAGTTGAGCCATCAAAGATGAACCATCAAGATAGGTGTCATCAAAGATGTGTAAGTGCGTATAAGTGTCATAGTGTGTATGTATGTGAGTGTGTGTGTGTGTGTGTGTGTGTACAAGTGTCTATGGTGAGTGTAAGTGTCTATGGGTAAATGTAAGTGTCTATGGGTGAGTGTAAGTGTGTATAAGTGTCATAGTGAATGTGTGTATAAGTGTCATAGTGTATGTGTGTATAAGTGACATAGTGTGTATAAGTGTCATAGTGTAAGTGTCTATGGGTAAATGTAAGTGTCTATGGGTAAATGTAAGTGTCTATGGTTGAGTGCAAGTGTGTATAAGTGTCATAGTGAATGTGTGTATAAGTGACATAGTGTGTATAAGTGTCATAGTGTAAGTGTCTATGGATGTGTGTGTGTGTGTGTGTGTGTGTATGTGTGTGTGTAAGTGTGTGTGTAAGTAAATCTGTGTGTGTGTAAGTAAATCTGTGTGTGTGTGTGTGTGTAAGTAAATCTGTGTGTGAGTGTAAGTAAATCTGTGTGTGTAAGTAAATCTGTGTGTGTAAGTAAATCTGTGTGTGTAAGTAAATAACAAAGATGACGTCATCAAAGTTGAGCCATAAAAGTTGAGCCATCAAAGTTGTAGGGGCACGTGTAGGCTAGGTATAGGTGTACGCTAGGTGAAGGTTGGGTGGAATCTAGGTGTAGGTGTAGGCTAGGTGAAGGCTGGGTGGAGGCTAGGTGTAGGTGTAGGCTAGGTGAAGGCTGGGTGGAATCTAGGTGTAGGTTTGACCGAAATATCAAAAAATAGGGCTAAGCCCCTAAAGGGTGGCAAAAAATTAGGGTGGGCCAAAATTGACCCATGGAAGACCAAAGGGTTGGTCGAAAAAATTAGGGTGGGACACATACAAAGTTTGCTTAGCCATTTGGCTAACCTTCTTCCGAAGGGTTGCAAAAATTAAGGTTGCCGAAAAAATTAGGGTTGCCAAAATTAGGGTTGCCAAAATTAGGGTTGCCAAGAATTGCCCTGGAATACAAAAGGGTTGGCCGAAAAAAGTCTAGGCCAAAAAGATCTAGGCCTAAAAAGGTCAAGGCCTAAAAAGGTCAAGGCCCAAAAAGGTCAAGGTCAGGTAAAAATTTGGGCACAAAAAGGTCAAGGCCAAAAAAGGTCAAGGTCGGTCAAGGTCAAATCAAGTGGGGGTCCGGAAAAGCCGCCCTACTACTTATATATATATATATATATATATATATATATATATATATATATATATATATATATATATATATATATATATATATATATATATATATATATATATATATATATATATATATATATATATCTAAATATATATATATATATAGATATATAAATATAGAGATATATAGTATCTATATATATATATATATATATATATATATATATATATATATAAGGTCAGTAACCATTTAATCTCACATATATATTCACAAACCTCGAAACCATGAAACAAGCATTCCATTTTCAAGTTTTAATTTGAGAAGACGTCATAAAGAAGCGAATTTCATTTCATTTCAGTGAGTTTTCTTAAGATGTTTTGATTTTATTTAAATGTCAAATTTTATATAATTGAATTTTGCTCTCTAAGTAATTCGGTGGACGTGTAAGTGAGTGTACGTAAATGTTTCTGAGTGTGCACATATGAGAACTTTATCACCATTCACTCTTTATGAATTCTCTCTCTCTCTCTCTCTCTCTCTCTCTCTCTCTCTCTCTCTCTCTCTCTCTCTCTCTCTCTCTCTCTATATATATATATATATATATATATATATATATATATATATATATATATATATATATATATATATATATATATATAAATATATATACTATATATATATATATATATATATATATATATATATATATATATATATATATATATATATATATATATATATATAACATATACATATATTATAATAATAATAATAATAATAATAATAATAATAATAATAATAATAATAATAATAATAATAATAATAATAATAATAATAATAATAATAATAATAATAATAATAATAATAATAATAATAATAATAATAGCAATAATGAGAAGAAAGAAAGACAATGAAACCATCAAAAACTCTTATGAACGGTTGATGCTACTGTGAATAATAAAATGAGAATAATAAAAGATTCATCGTCAAGGATTTTCGCCATCGGGAAGCCCAAAAAAAATTTTTTGTTCTCAAATCGTGCATTTAACTCGGAGAATTCCCTTCGGAAGGATAACATTATTTTTATTTTATTAATGTCAGTTGTTAGAGATGCTTCCCTGAGATATTCATGTTTTTAAAGAATATATCTAACTTTAAAATATCAAACGAAGAAGGGCATTATTTCGATGCATTATTAGTTGATTGTATTTGGGGGAATTATTAATGTTTTATCTATTATTTATCTCATTGAAAAACATGGGTGCAAAACTTTTTTATATTAAAGGAAGGTTGAATAAATTAAAGTATTAATGTAATATGTTTCGGCTTTTCGACCCGCGCGCATGCTGAAAGCTTTACAGACCTTCATTCGGCCAGTTAGTCCTCTAAACAGGGGTCTGCTTCGCTTTTATCTTTCAGTCAGTACGCTCAGGATTCGAAATTTCCTAGTGTACAGTGGACTCCACTTTTCATTCAATG
The DNA here is from genome assembly GCA_015478945.1 of Trachelipus rathkii. Lineage (NCBI taxonomy): Eukaryota > Metazoa > Arthropoda > Malacostraca > Isopoda > Trachelipodidae > Trachelipus > Trachelipus rathkii. The sequence goes on from JABUQX010004783.1 coordinate 54,766, forward strand.
CAGTAGTAAAAATAAATAGATATCAGATCGGTCAGGGAGAGAAACTGACGTTTCTTTCTTCAACCCTATATTCTTAATGGATTCAAAATTTCTAACGATTCGATGGACTGAGGACAAGCTGAAACTTAGATACAGTCTTATACGTCTCTTTTTCTGACTGTATCTTGTGATGCAGATAAAGAATATAGGTCTTATGAAACCTTACATGAAGTCTGCCTTCACAGGTTAAACAGTG
>JABUQX010004784.1:15000-27400 GCA_015478945.1 Trachelipus rathkii
CCAAGCAAATATTACTGTTTTACGGCAAGCAAGACTGTTTTAATAACTGTCAATTTATAGAAACTAATGAATGGTTTTAGACTAGCAATAGTAACATACATAGCCGAAACAACTGCAAAGAAAAGCAAGGATTATAGGACAACTTTTAATCTATAGAAATTAATGAAAGGTTTTAGACATGCACAAATATACCTTAGCAGATATAACTGTACTAACATAAGAAATTTTTATAGGATAACTTTCAATTTAGAGAACCTAAAGAAATGTTTTAGACAAGCACTAATAGCATGCGTAACATATTTGACCGTACTAAGACAAGCGAGAATGATATGATAGCATTCAATTTATAGAAACTAATGAAAGATTTTAGACAAGCACTAACAGTATGCGTAACAGATTTGACCTTACTAAGTCAAGCGGGGATTACATGATAACATTCAATATTTAGAAACTAAAGAAAGGTTTTAGACAAACACTAATAGCATAATTAACAGCCTTCACCGTACTAAGACAAGCGAGGATTATATGATAACATTCAATTTATAAAAAACTATAGAAAGATTTTAGACAACAATAATAATAGCATGCGTAAAAGATTTGACCGTACTAAGACAAGCGAGGATTATATGATAACATTCAAATTTTAAAAACTAAAGAAAAGTTTTAGACAAGCACAAATAGCATGATTAACAGATTTCACCATTAACTAATACAAGCCGAGGATGATATGCATAAGATTTGAATTTATAAGAAGTTAAAGAAAGGTTTTAGACAAGCACTAAAAGTATGCTTAACAGATCTGACCGTACTAAGGCAAGCGAGGATTATATGATAGCATTCAAATTAGAGGACGTAAAGAAAAGTTTTTGACAATCATTAATAGCATGCGTAACAGATTTGACCGCACTAAGACAAGCGAGGATTATATGATAACATTCAATTTACAAAAACTGAAGAATTGTTTTAGACAAGTATTATTAGCATACGTAACAGATAACTGTGCTAAGAGAAGAGAGGATTGTTTGAAAACTTACAAATTATCTAACTTATAGAGTATGATATTTATAAAGCTATGATAATCGCCAAGAAGTAGCCAATCAATAATCAGAAGTTCACGTCTAATTATTAAATTATTAATATTTGCTGTTAGAAATTACTACTAAAGTTAGTCATTATTTTTATTATTAGTATTTGTCTAGGGTGTTTGGGCCTATTGCTAAAGTAAAAGTGGAAAAGTGGAGTTATAAAAATCTTGCAAAGATAAGTAAGAAAAAATAAAGTAGATTTAGCTAAATTAAAAATATCTCATTTTTAAAAAATATTTGAAATGAGATTAAATAGTCTCGGTTTATTGTTAAATGCAAAAATTTAAGAAGGGGGCAGACGTTAAAAGAGTTAGGTGACAATTCTTGGGAACGTTTAATGTTTTATTAAGAAGATTTAGTTCATCAAATGCAGATATATTGTTATATTTATTAAGATTTTATGGAATACCTTTTTACGGAACAAATATTTGGACTAATATGTATAATAGTAGTCAACTATACAAACAATTTGAAGTATATTTTCATAATGCATTAAATAAATATGTAAAGTTTATAAAAGAAGTTAGTAATCATCAAATATGTAATTGCTTAGATACATTTAAAGTTTAATCATGTTCTAAACTACCTCTTCAAATATGCAACTGTCTTTAGGTTAATTGACTAAATCATGGTTTATTGTTTGTATAGAAAAAAATTACATTATTTTTTAAATCAGGTAGTGAAAGACATCGAAAAGACATGAAGACGTATGCAGTATTTAATAATGATCTAGATGCTATAAAATCAAGGATTAAATTTCTTCAAAACCGAGAAATACTCTGAAAGCTATAAATATGGCATATGCAACTTAGAAAACTCATTTGTAATATATTTGTTTTTTAACTTTTTTTTATTTATTAATTTTTAATTTTGCTTTTGATGCATGTTTACTAAAATATTCAAGCTTATATGTTTGTCCGTCTGTCAGTTTTAAACTCGTATCTATCTATCTATCTATTATCTATCTAGTCTATCTATCTATCTATCTATCTTTCTAGTCTATCTATCATCTAGCTTCTATCTATCTATCTATCGTATTCTACTATCTATCTATCTATCTATCTATCTATCTATCTATCTATCTATCTATCGATCTATCTATCTATCTATCTATCTATCTATCTATCTATCTATCATGCGATCTATCTATCTATCTATTCTAGCTATCTATCATCTAATCTATCTATCAGCTATCTATCTACTAATCTATCTATCTATCTATCATCTATCATCTATCTACTATCTTTCTATCCTATCTATCTATGTAACCGCTCTTCACTGCCCATCGGGGTACCCCGAGACATGGATCTCATGCATCTCCGGGCTGTCTCCGCGACTTGGACTCATCGTTGAAAATGACGTTATGTATATGTAAGATTGGGATTATGTTGCTGAGGATCGCATTCGTGAAAGCTTTTGTATAAACATGAAAGAATCCCTAATGATAACCCTAATGATAAGCCTAACGACTCGAAGGTCATTGCGTAATTGTTTCGAAAGGTAGTGATAGGTTAAAGCTGCGTAGCATTTCTTCGTTGATTCTGAGTCGATAGGTTTATTTTAAAATGAATTTGACAGAGAATTTTGCTGGTGTCCACGCTTAGTTCATAGTTCAAAAATGAATGTTATAATTTTCAATTTAAATACTTATCATTAGTAGCACTTCACTAGTTCAAGTGCCGGGTATCTTTGATAGTTTGGACACTTGTTAAGGAAATTTGTTAGATAATACTCTGTTAGCTTGCTGATGATGATGATTGAAAAGCAGGGATAGTTTGAGTTTTGCTGTGTAATTTATCCGTAGGTTGAGAAACTTATTCATAGCTCCAAATGTTAATGTCTTATGTTGTAGTGTCCAAATGTTAGTATTATTGTAGGCTTTCCTCACATTGTTAAGTGTTAGATATGGTTAGGCTTATGTTTAATTTTCTGCACGTTTTGTTAAATATTTACATGACTAATGTGAAATTAACACTGATTGTGTTTAGAGAAATGAATAGGTTTCGTAGATGATTCTCGGTTAATTGGGATGTTGTGTTAGAAACGGTTTTAAGGTTAAATTCTTTGCTGAGTTATGCTGGTTTCCCGAGAATTTTGGCTAATGTCTACGTTATTCCATGTTCAAAGACGTTATATTGATTGTGAGTGAACGCTTTGATGAAGGTAGCGATCGAATTCATGTTCAAGATGGGGTTATCTTGATAGATTGGTCACTGTTGTTGAAGGGATTTTGTTAAGATAATATCTGCTTTTATTGTTGCTGAATATGGATAATAGGCGATACATTCGAGTTTGTTGGCCTGCTTACGTACTTTCAACCTTTGATAAGAAGGGAACTTTGTGAATGTTAGCAGATTATTCACACGTGAGGTATGTAGCTGGTTTGTCGTGTATATATATGTTCTTAGTTCAGGTTACGCAATGTTAGCTTTATGGATGTGAAAACTTTGTTTCAGTTAGCAGGATATTCGTTGGTCTGTATCATAATTAAGACAAGGTTATGTAAATTTTTTGTTAAATATTACTGGAGTTAATGTAAAAAATAACAATGATATGGTACACGATGATGATGAAAAAAGTGTGGGAATAGGTTACGTTTTCTACGCTGATTTAGTTACTTACTGTTGTTAAGTATCGAGCTTTGATAATGTTGGCTGTTATTTGTGGCGCTAAGGTATGTTAGGTTGTCGTTGTAACATTATATTCTAAGTTCAGGTTATGATGTTAGCTTTATTGATGTTAAAGCTTTGTTACGTTAGCATCTATTTGTTGGTTTAATATAAAACTTATTTTTATGTTAGTTATGTTATTCCAAAATAATACTCGAAATAGACTTGAATTCCATAGATCAATAGATCAGGGAAGGGTGGGGAGGGTGAGTGGAGGGGCTGGTGATTTGATTTACTAATTTATTGATTTACTGCTTTAAAATCAGTAAAACTATTACACTTTACTATGAAATTTTATTCAAAGATCTTATGTTATTTATGTTTGGATAAAACTTGTTATTTTTTATGTTATGTTTGGATCAAACTTTGTATGTTTTGCAATTAATTGCGTTTTCGTATTATGTAGTTAGGTATAGGTTATGATGATTTTTTGTTAAATATTCATATTATTGTAAAAAACTTTGTTACGAAAGCATGATATTGTCGCTGGTCCAGTATGATAAAGTAACAGGTATGTGTGATGAATTGTTGTACTATTACATGTTAAAGGTGAAATTAACAATGATATGTTAAGAGGATATTCTTGAAAAAATTGTGAATAGGTTACGTTTTGGGTACGCTGTGTAGTTAACTGTACTGTTGCTAATGTACGGAACTTTGTTAACTGTTAGTAGTTTTTCGGGCTTAAGGTGTTAGGACTTGTCGTTGTATATAATAGTTCTTAGTTCAGGTTATTGTATGTTAGCTTATTATTGTGAAAAACTTTGTTACGCTAGCATATATATTCGCTGGTTATGTTTATACAAGGAACTTATTTTATGCTATGATTTATCCGAAAAGATATTCGAAGTGTGACCTGAATCAATGATCATATATCAATGAAGGGTTGGAGGGAGGAGTGGGAAACTATGAAGGGACGTGATGTTGAATTTACTGGATTACCGATTTACTGCTTTAGGTCAGTAAACTATTACACTTTACTATGATAATTATTCAAGAACTTATTTTTATGTTAGTTTTATAAAACTTTGTTAGTTTGCAATTATTCGTTGGGAATTATGATAGTTCGGGTTAGGTTATGAATAAATTTTTGCTAAATATTATTAATGTTAATCGGTAATAGAACGTTGTGATATTAGCAATATATTCGTTGGTCTGTAAATGATAATTAGACAGAGATTATGATAATTTTTGTTAAATATTAAGTTATTAATGTAAAATTAACATTGATATGTTAGAGATATGCTTGACAAAGTGGGAATAAGTTAAGTTTCTGTATGCTATGTTAGTTACTTTATTGTTGTTAGGTATGGAACTTTGTTAATGTTAGCAGTTTATTCTTGCTTAAGGTGTGTTAGGTTTGTCGTTGTGCATTATATTCTTAGTTCAGATGATGCTATGTTAACGGCTTTATTAATTTGAAAACTTTGTTACGTTTAGCATATATTCGTTGGTCAGTAATGTTTAGGCAAGGTTATGATAACTTTGTTAATATTCCCCATGCTGAAATGTAAAATTAACATTGATATGTTAGAGATATGCTTGACAAAGTGTGAACAGGTAACGTTTTTGCATGTTATTGTATGTTGTTAAGTGTGAAACCTTGTTAATGTAAACAGTTTATTCGTGCTTAAAGGGTGTTGGAGGGGTTTGTCCGCTATAAACATTATATTCTTACGCTCGGTGATGCTAGACATTAGCTTATTAATGTGAAACTTGTTACGTAAGCATATATTGGTTGGTTAGCTACAGCAAAGAATTTAATTTATGTTATGTTTATCCAAAATGAGACCTCGAAAATGTGACATGAAACAATAGATCAATAGATCAATATATCAATAGATCAATAGATCAATAGATCATAGAAGGGTGGAGGAGGGTGGGTGGTTGGTTTGATTTACTGATTTACTGCTTTAAAGTATGTAATAAGTACAAGTTTTTAAGTTATAAACAAGAAAAGCCACAATTAAAAAATAGTAAAAAGACAAAAATGCGATTAAACAAAAAAAAAGATAATAAATAAAAGTTTTGTGTTATGTTATACAAAATAATGAATTGACAAAAAGAAGTATACTCATAGATCATAGAGTGGGTGGGGAGGTGGGGTGGGGTGTTTGATTTACCAATTTTACTGCTTTAGATGGTGTACAAACGCAATTTTTTTAAATTTATAAATCTAAAAGCATCAACAAAATTAGTAAAAATTTATATTTTTTAAGCAAACATGAAATAAAAAGAATAATAAAAATTTGAAAATAAATTAAAAATTCTAAAATTGAAAACAAAAATTAAACAAGAAGAATAAATGTTAATTGAAACTTATAATATAAAAGCAAACAATATATTTAGTTGATGTTTATAAAAAGAAAACGACATTTGAAAATAGAAATGTCAGCTTTCAACCTTTAGTTAACTCAGCACTCGCAAGCGGCTTCAGCACCGGTGCTGGTACCAACTGTGTCTCCTTCTCAGTCTCATTCCTCATCCTTCCTCCTCCTTCTTCTCCTTCTCATCTTCTTTTTGCGCTCCAGGCATTTTCTTCTGGGGACAACCGCAATCTGTGGGGTCACCGCAACACAACCCTTTATCGAGAACTTACAACCCTAGTATTCCAGCTGCACGACTTCATAAACAATATTGTTGATTACCAATAGGACTAAACGATATCTTATTAACTCGGCACGCACACCGATCCAGCACCGTGCCCGTTGGTCAAATTCCGACTCCTCTGCCTACCGACTCCTTCTCCGACTCTCTCCTTCTCTGCCTCCGACTCCACTCCTTTCTTCACTTTTCTTAGCATTTTCGTTCAATTTATACCGGGGACCCTTTACCCTGAATACCTATCAGTATTCGAAATTCTACGGGCTCGATAATCATATATATAAGCATCTCAATACTGGTATTATTATACAAATATTTGCTAACTTAAGCAGCCACAGTCGGAGCCCAGCACCGGTGCCCTGGCTCTGGATCCGAGTCTACTTACATCCTTCCTCCTCTATATCATCTCCAAATTTCTGCTTTCTACGGTCATTTCAATTTTTAGGGGGGCAGCGCTCCTACTGGGGACGCAGGGATACGTAGCCTCGTCTACGACGAGGTTAGTTCACCAACTAACACCCCTGCAAATTTTAACACCGTGCGATAACCTACCCTGATATAATATATTTATATAATATATATATATTATATATATATTATATTAATATATATAATAATAATAGTATGTATATATAATATATAGATAGTATATATATATATATATATATATAATATGAGAAAATAATAATAATAATAATAATAATATAATAATAATAATAATAATAATAATAAAATAAAATAATGAATAATAAAATCAATAATCAATATAATAATAAAAGAATATGAAAATAATAATATAATAATAAATATATAACATAATATAATAAAATAATAAGTAATAATGAATAAAATAATAATAATAAATGAATAATAAATAATAATTAATAATAATAATAATAATAATAAAAAAAATAATAAATAATAATAGATAAAATAATAATAAAATAAAAAAAAAATAAAAAATAAATAAATAAATAAATAACATAAATAAATAAATAAATAAATAAATAAATAAATAAATAAATAAACAACAAAACGCATTGCCGTCGAGGATCAAACGCGCCGCTGACCGTTCAGGGTCAAGAAGACAAAAGGGAAAGATTTCCAACGCCAGGATCGGGCTAGCGGGGGCTACCTCTAAGAGGCAACACCCAACAGGGGGGATCCTATCGACAGCGAAAACCCGTGGAGAAGGATACTCAGGACTCTCAACTAAACTATAATAAATTTCAAAGCGAATACAATAACTCTAACATACCTAAACTGGAGTTCTACCAAATGCTTCCATAACTACTAAAGTGCATATTCTATATGATCATAGTTTGTACGATCATTTTCCTATTTCCTGTAGAAGATAAAAAATGGTGTTAGACAAAGAGGAATTCTGTCACCTCTACTCTTTTGTATTTGTTTTGATGAACTTATAAAAATAAATTAGCAAATAGTAAAAGAGGTGCTATATTAGGCATGAGCATGTCTAATGTTGTTATGTACGCAGATTATCTGGTAGAAGGACTACAAAAGCTCTTAGATATAACAGAAAATGTAATTAGGAGATTAAGCTTGAAACTAAATGTGATAAAAAGTACAGCAAATTGCGTTTTGTAATAGATCAACCAAAAATAAAATAAGAATTTCGCAGGGTTTTCTAAATTGTTCTATGGAAACTAAATATCTTGGTTATATTTTAAATAGAAATCTAGAAGAAAAATCCGTTGTTAGACGAGCTAGGGAAGGATTTCAACAAGGAGAACAATATTCGATCTCTGAACCAAATCTTCTTAAAATAACATTAAATTTTACTAGAAATTTAGAAAAACTGATAGTAACATTGAGTTAAGAAAGTTTCAAAAGAGAACTGATAGTAACATTGAGGTAAGAAAGTTTCAAAAGAAACTGATAGTAACAGTGAGGTAAGAAAATTTGAAAAGAAAACTGGTGGTAACATTGTGGTTAGAAAGTTTCAAAAGAGACCTGATAGTAGTAACATTGAGGTAAGAAAGTTTCAATTGAGAACTGATAGTATCTTTGAAACCCCAACTTCTTCATATCTCCCTCTCTAAAACAACATGACGCCGTCCTCCCAACTTTCCTATTCCTTTGACGGCTCTAATGTCCCATATCCACCCTGTAAACATACATAAACATTCTTACGGAACTAAGAAACATAAATTAGTGAAGGTTGTCTGGAGACCTCATATCACATCAGTTGCTAAAATGGCCTCAAAGAAGTTGGAAATTCTGTTCAGATTGCGTGAATTTTTTTCTTCTGCTCAGATACTCCAGTTATAAAAGGTCTTATTCGCCCTGTAATGAAATAGCTGTTCCCCATTTGGTGTGCGATCCGGTTCCCACCCTCCTTGTGGTAGAGTTGAAGCTAAGGCTAAGAGTCTTATAAACTGTCCCATACTTTCTGACACCCTTGACCCTCTTTTCTCTGCACCGTGACGTGGTGCCCTATTCTTTTCTTAGGTATTTACAACGGCTAGGTTCTTGGAAGAAATTCACCGTCTCGCATTCCTTCACCACTGCGTCGCCCTCTGGTAACACAGAGGCTGCCTTGTTCGTCACGATGAAACTTGTGGGAAAGTTGGAGACGTCAAGGATACTCGTTGTGGTACCGTCCTTCTTCCAGCCACCATCTGTTTTTTGGAACTCCTGCCTTCCTGTATTTTCCTTCCAATATTAATCTTCCTGCTATTTAAGCGCCGCGTCTGCAACCCACGCTGAGGAATTGCGTACGCATGGGACAGGGTGGTTTATCTTTCCATTTTATATTAATATTTTGTTTTCCTTTTTTTTTTTTTTTTTTTTTTTTTTTTTTTTTTTTTTTTTTTTTTTTTAATTTTTTTTTTTTTTCTTTTGTAAGTGGTGTAAAATGTAAAAAAAAATCATTGAGGTAAAAAGTTTCAGAAGATAACTGATAGAAATATTGAGGTAGGAAAGTTTCAAAGACAGTTTGACTGGTACTACTTTTTGTAATCGTATCAGTTCCAGTATTAAAAAAAAAACTGCTGAATGAATCTCCGATTTTCTTTTGGTCATTTGAGATTTCTTCGTTTATTTGTACTTCATTTATAATATAAGCTTATCTTTACATTTATTGATTAAACTGATTATTTAGCTCCGTGGTACTCAGGATACAGTTTCATGATTTTAATTTCAGTTCTCAGCCTGAATCGAAATTTTAAGCAAGAAAATGTTGTGCTAAATTCTACACTCTCTCATATCGACTTCAACTCTTTATGAAAACCTAGGCAATAAACCTATATATTAACCACATTTTTTAATATTTCTTGTGTGTTGATTTTAAGACCTATTTATTATGCAGATCCATGGAGTAAGAAGTGGAAGTAGTGACTTTGCTCGAGATCGATGTCAGACGATTCCGATCTCCGAAAAGCTACTTTCCCAACATCTAAAGTTCAAAGGTAAAGAGATCATCACTCTAAATCTTAAAATTTAAATGGTTTAAGATACTTAACTGTATAATACTCTTAATATAAAAGCTGATATTAATCATTATATTATTGAAATTAGTGTAAAACAATTAAAGAGACAGGGAAACACAAATGCGTGAACACAATAGATCATCATAGTTAGGTTGTTATTGTTATCGATCTAAGACCCAATTCTCTCTTTTTGTCCATCTATCTATCTATTTATCTATCTATCTATCTATCTATCTATCTATCTATCTATCTATCTATCTATCTTATCTATCTATCGATAAGTATATATATATATATATAGTATATATATATAATATAATATATATATATATATATATAATATTATATATATTAATATTATATTATATGACTAATATAATAATATCTTACTTGATAAAAGAGAATAGAATAATTATTGATTGCAATTTCAAATTACCCAAAAATATACTTGTGTTATTTTATATAAATATTAAGAAAATTCTTCTTCTGGTTCTCTTAACAAAATGATTGGCAACTTCATTCCTTTATAATGTTGAACTATGGTGACCACTCATTAATTAAAGCGCAGTTCTGTTAGTCTTTCCTCCCCCCCCCCCAGTAGAGTTGAGCAAATGTTTAGAGAAATATCTTTCTTTGTAGCGCACGTTGTGAGAGAGATATATACTAAATTCCTTAACTATCCAATTTGACTGCCTATATCAAATTTATTTACAAAATTTTTAATTGATATTGGTAGAATCACTTTACTAAACTTGGTAAGGATGGATCTGTGCTTCACGAGCTGGTTTGGAAATTCATCAGGAAAAGTTTTCGAAATTTCTTATTTCTTTTCATTTTGCACTGATTTTGAGACACGACATTCTTATTTATTCACTAACAATAGAAGAATTTCCTGTTGGAACTTCCAAAATGCTTGAAAAAAATTTCATTGCATTTTTGAGAGAAAACCTTTCAAACAAGCATTACATTTTCAATATGTTAAGAAGAGTTTGGTTGTCGCTAATGGATAATAAGTGTAATGTATTATATATTGGACGAGGGAGAGGGAATAAAATTGAAATTATAATTAAACTATAATTATAATCTATTCGCTCGTGATTGCAGATTTAAATAGATTTGAAGTTTGTGAAGAAGAATCAATATCTTGATCAATCTCAACCTCCTCTAAAGCTTCAACTTGCTTTAAAAACTTCTCTAATTCGTAACAATCCACCGTAACTTACCACAACTCACTTTTTCACACATTCATTTCAGTTTTAATGTCTCTGTTTTAGTTGTCTCTGGAAAATATTTCCAATTTTTCTATTAAAATAGCTGTTCGCCTTGGTTACCTAAAGTAGGGCAAAGTTGTTTTCACTGTACCTATAAAGTTTTCAATTGTGCTGTATACTTCACCTAAATGTGAACAGAAAGTAAACAGACATACATTACCACTCTACATGCTCGACAGCTTGAACACATCAAAACCCTTTTTTCATGAAGTTGCATCTTATTATCGTTGTCCGGTCCGATTGATTGACACTATTTATTTCAAGCTTCCCAGTATTGCTTCTGGCAGAGAAGCTCCATTTGTGCTTCCAACATTCACTAAACTAAAGAAATATTCAAGAACCATAAATATGATTTTTTCTTCATTTCTATTACTTTTAATTATTATATTATTTTAATTCATATATACAAATTAAGCCATCAAAACTATTTTGATAGTTCAAATAATTTCGGGGAGGTAGGGGGGTTCAGATCCCTTCAACCCGCCCTGGGTAACGTCTATATATATTTATATATATTATATCTATATAATATAATATAATATATATATATATAATGATAATAAAATATATATATATAATAATATATATATATTAAATTATACTATATTATAATATATATTTCTATAATAATATATATATATATAAATATATAAATATATATAGTATCTATAAACCTATATATATTAATTAATATATAAATATATGATATAATATATATATATATATATATATATATATATATAAAAGACCAAATCCATTCTATATCACTTGATTTGAAAATATCTTTGACGGCAATCCCTACCGCGCATGATTTCGTTGACTACTATAAGCATTGGTTTACGAAAGAAGACACATAAATTGGCCTATCGCTCCATCGGCAAGATTCGGTTTCCCGTTTGCGACGATCTTGTTCTAAATTGTATTAAACTAGACGTCTTATTGCACGCAGCTCTTGATGTTTCGATATCTGTAATCTCTGACGCCGTATTCCATGTATCCACCTTCGAATCCAGCATTGTGTACGAATGCTATGAAATAATGACATATATTAAATATATATATATATATACTATATATTATATATAGTATATATATAAATAGATATAGGTATATATATAGGTAAGATATATCCTACAGCTTAAGTATATAATAATATAATATAAATATATATATAATATATATTATGATATATAATTTATATATAAAATATATATAAATATTATAAATTGTTATATATATAATATAAATATATATATATATATATATTAATTATAATAATATATATATGATATAATATATCATATATATATTATATTATA
>JABUQX010004785.1:0-38267 GCA_015478945.1 Trachelipus rathkii
AAAGAGAAGAGATGGCTCCGGATCTGGTTATTGATCGGTTCTGGATCCGGAATCCGACTAAGGTTGCTGCACTAATATATAACTGTTCAGCACGTCTTCTGGCATAAAATTTTTCACTTAAGATAAAATATTTTGAAAAAATTTAATACTCCGGCTCCTGCCCCGACTCCGGCTCCGGCTCCCGGTTCCACTACGACGTCGGCTTTAGCTCCGGATCTGAACTAAGGTTTCTGTACTATTTGAAATTGTTCAGCATCACGTCTTCTTCCATTAAATTTTTCACAAAAAAAATATTTCCTGAAAACATTTCATACCCAGGATCCGGATCCGGCTCCGGATCCGACTAAGGTTTCTGCACTATTTGAAAATTGTTAAGTCCTAGCAACAAATATTTTACCTAAAAAAATATTTTTCGAAAAAAATTTATACCCAGGATCCGGCTAGGGATCCGGCTCTAGATCCCGACTTCGGCTCCGATCCGACTATGTTTCTAAGCTATTTTAAAATTGTTCAGCACGTCTTCTGACTATAAATTTTTCACCTAAAAAATATTCCCGAAAAAAAATTCATATGCTCAGGACTCCGGCTCCGGCAAATCCGGCTCCAGATTACGGCTCCGGACCGACTAATTTTTCTACACTTTGTTCAGCACGTCTTCTAGAGATAAATTTTTTACCTAGAAAAATATTTTCTGAAGAAAATTCATACCCAGGATCCGGATCCGGCTCTGACTTCGGCTTCGGCTTCGGCTTCGGCTTCGGCTTCGGCTTCGGCTTCGGCTTCGGCTTCGGCTTCGGCTTCGGCTTCGGCTTCTGCTTCGGCTTTCGGCTTCGGCTTCTCGGGTCCGGGTCCGGGTCCGGCTCCGGCACTGCAGCCCTGTCTCTAAGATAAAATCGGACTTATTTTTATTCAAATTTAGTTCACATTACTTTTCTTATCACAGACTCTGTTTCCGGATAAGGCTCCGGATACGACTTCGGCTTCGGCTCCGGATCCGACTAATATTTCTAGACTATTTGAACATTGTTCAGCACGTCTTCTTGAAATAAATTTTTCAACTCAAAAAATATTTTCAGAAGAAAATTCATACCCAGGATCCTGATCCTGATCCGGATCCGGCTCCGACTTCATCTTCGGCTCCGAATCCGACTAAGGTTTCTGCAATATTTGAAAATTGTTCGGCACGTCTTCTGACAATAAATTTTTCACCAAAAAAATATTTCCCGAAAAAAATTCAAACCCAGGATCAGGCTCCGGATCCGGCTCCGGATCCGACTAATGTTTATAGACTATTTGAATGTTGTTCAGCACGTCTTCTTAAAATAAATTTTTCCCCTCAAAAAATATTTTCTGAAGAAAATTCATACCCAGGATCCTGATCCGGATCCGGATCCGACTTCAGCTTCGGCTCCGGATCCGACTAAGGTTTCTGCACTATTTGAAAACGTTCGGCACGTCTTCTGACAATAAATTTTTCACCAAAATAATATTTCCCGAAAAAAATTCATACCCAAGATCAGGTTCCGGATCCTGCTCCGGATCCTGCTCCGGATCCAACTAATGTTTTTAGACTATTTAAACATTGTTCAGCACGTCTTCTTGAAAATAAATTTTTCACCTCAAAAAATATTTTCTTAAGAAAATTCATACCCAGGATCCGCTCCGGCTCCGGCTCCGACTTCAGCTTCGGCTCCGAATCCGACTAAGGTTTCTGCAATATTTGAAAATTGTTCGGCACGTCTTCTGACAATAAATTTTTTACAAAAAAAATATTTCCCCAAAAAAATTCATACCACCCAGGATCCGGCTCCGGATACGAATCCGGATACGGCTCCGGATACGACTTCGGCTTCAACTCCGGATCCAACTAATGTTTCTACACTATTTGAACATTGCTCAGCACGTCTTCTTGAAATAAATTTTTCACATAAAAAAATATTTTCTGAAGAAAATTCATACCCAGGATCCGGATCCGGATCCGGCTCTGACTTTGGCTTCGGCTTCGGCTCCGGATCCGGCTCTGACTTTGGCTTCGGCTTCGGCTCCGGATCCGGCTAAGGCTTCTGCACTATTTGAAAATTGTTCGGCACGTCTTCTGACAATAAATTTTTCACCCCCCAAAAAATATTTCCCGAAAAAAATTCCTACCCAGGATCCGGCTCCGGATCCGGTTATGACTTCGGCTTCTGATCCGGATCCGACTAAGGTTGCTGCACTATTTGATAACTGTTCAGCACGTCTTCTGGCAATAAATTTTTCACCTAAAAAAATATTTTTTGAAAAAATTTCATACTCTGGCTCCGGCTTCGGCTCTGGCTCCGGCTCCGGGTCTGGCTCCGGCTCCGGCTCCGGCTCCGACACCGGCTCTGGCTTCGACTCTGCTCCGGATCCGACTAAGGATTCTGCACTATTTGAAAATGGTTTAGTACGTTTTCTGGCAATAAGTTTTTCATCTAAAAAATTATTTCTTGAAAAAAATTTATACCCAGGATCTGGCTCCGGCACCGGCACCAGCACCAGCTCCGGATCCGGCACCGGCTCCGGCTCCGGCTCCGGCTTCGACTCCTTTTATTTGACTGAGTAAAATCCGAAGAATGGGTTTGAGGTTGAGAATATATATAAAAAAAAAAAATTGATTTTCTATAATTATAAATAAAACTCTTTTTTAACCTAAACCAACCTGGAATTACAATTTTGACTAGAATTGAAATTTTTTAGTTCGACACCTCTGTAAATAAATTTCAGTATCTAAAAAACCATTTAGAATTTTAAAAAAATAATTACACCATTATGTTCAGGAGGAATTTTTCTAATAATCTAGATAATAAAAAAAAAGTGAAAATTTTGATTTTGACTTCAAAAAGTAGGGGTCCGAGGGTAAAGTCTCCCCTTAATCATAAATATGCATAATGGATCCCAATTTTTTTGAAATTCCTCAGCTAACCTGCAAATACATTAAAGTAATTAGCTTTTAAGCCAACAGTAATTTCGTTAAAATAAATATCATCATCATCATCATCATCATCATCATCATCATCATCATCATCATCATCATCATCATCATCATCATCATCATCATCATCATCATCATCATCATCATCATCATCATCATCTATCTCTTATCCCCAAATTGTGGGTGAGGTGCGCAGCATACACCTGAAACTGAAAAGTAGTAAAAGAGCATGGTAATGTCGAAAAGATAGTTCCCTCCATACCCTTAAGTGAGAATTCGTAGCAGTCATAAAAAAATCCACCGTACTGCTTCACGAGACTGCGACGGACCCTCACTGTGCCATCTCATCAATATGGGGTTCATTTCCTAGCCTAGGAACACAATCATACCCCATCACAAAACCTTACTATTTACTCCTATTTTGCATCTTTCTCTCGCCTCTGCCAAACTCACATTCATCTCCTTCAGGCATTCCTTTACTGACTCAATCCACTTTTTCTAAAGTCTCCCAGTCGGTTGATTCCCAGCACGCTCACCACTATAGATCCACTTAACCAACTGACTATCGTCTATCCTTTCCATATGATCAAACCTTCTCAATGTACTCTCATTTACCACTTTCTTCACACCAAACAACTCTCTAATCAGTACATTTCTTATCTTGTTTACTCTTTTCATACCCAACACTCCCCTATGATTGTCCATCTGAGCACATTGCACATTAGATCTATACCTCTTATTCCATACCATAGTTTCACTAATATACATTAACACAAGTGACAGCATATCCTCATACAAAACCTCATACACAATCTAGACTTAGTCCCTTCACATCCACCAAGGATTTAATTACACCAGCCACCCTTCTACCCTACACAACTTTCTTACAACAGTCTGCATCATCCGTTCCTTTACATCCAACATATATCCTAAATATTTAAACTCAGATACTTGCTCCAATTGCTACCCTTCTAACATTCTCATACCGCTGACTCTTCTCACTCACTGCCATAACCCTACTCTTATTTGCATTTATTTACAAAAAAATTAGTGATGGAACGATTCCAAATTTCCAGCCGATGCCGATTCCGATACCGATACCAGTCAAAAGTGCCGATTCCGATTCCGATTCCGATTCCGATTCCGATTCCGATTCTTTATACATGATATATAGATATATATATATATATATATATATATATATTATATATATATATATATATATATATATATATATATATATATATATATATATATATATATATAGTAATTATATATATATATAATATATATATATATATAATATATATATATATATATATATATATATAATATATATTATATATATATATTATATATACTGTATATATATACCTAATTTTGCTAAATCAACTAATTTTAGATATTTAAAACCTTATAAATTAATGTCATAGAATTCTCTTATATTTTATCTTTGCTAAAGAAATAATTAGTTTAATTACTTTTATATTTAACCACTGATAAATAATAGCAATTTTAAATCTTACAATAAATGAAACAATTTTGTCATTTTTTGTTTAAAAAAAAAATTCTTTTTAATTTACTAAAAGTAAGATCTTGAAGCAAAATTTTCATATTATTTGTAATCAAAGCATGACTCCTTAATTGTAGTGCAAAACATTGAACAATTTCTCTGACCGTTATTGAGTGCATCGATTTTTTTAGGAGAATAAATTGATCCTCCAATTCTGAAGAGTCTTTCACTTTCCACGGAAAAGGGGGGGCGAGCTTAAATATTTTCTAGCAAGAACACCCAAATGCTGAAAGGTATCTTCATTCGATGACCACCATTGTAAAGGACTTTCTGAATTTTTAATAAGTTTCATGTTTTTATATTGGCTGATTTCTAACTTTTATAACATCTTCATTTTTTTCAAAAATATGTCTTTCAATAAAATGGTTTTTGGTGAATTTAAAGTCTTTTTCTCTTTAAATTCCGAAAAACAGCTTTCAAAACTGAAGTTAAAACTATTATTTTCAGTATCACCTTTTTCGCCCTATTCTGTTGATAAATGAGAAGAATCTGAAGATTGGTTTAAAGTAGTGGAAACTGTTTTAGTTTAAAGTAGTGGAAACTGTTTTCCTTTCCTTTATACAACATATATCATCGCACATCCATTGCTTAAGAATATCTTCCACTTTTTTAATTGTTATATTCATTCCTCAAGGAATGTTAGTTTTAAAGAGTGGATCAAGATAGGTAGCAGCACAAGATTCTTATCAGGTTAAGTAAATGCTGAATCTATTTTTTAAAATGAATTTTTCCATGCTGATACTGTAGACCCAAGTCCCTCAAATAGTCCTTTTTTCTGACTCTTTTCAAAAAACTGCAAATCACTTTCATATTTGGGATTATTGCCGTTGCCATTGATTCCTTGTGCCTCAATAAATTTGTACAATCAACAAAATTTTTAAGTATTTTTAGCAATTTTTCAAGAACATTCCGTTGTTTCTAAGCAAGAGGTTTTGAATGATCCCTGCAATATGAAATGAGAGCCATCTTTTGTTCAAATTTTTGAAAAGGCATATGATACTGGCTTATTACATCTGGTTTGTAATCCTGATAAAATCTGTGCTGTGGCAAATTAAATCTAGTTTGATATCCTTCATACTTGACAATAGCTTGAGGCGAGAGATTAAAATGACCTTCAATTTGTTTGCATATGGATATATTTTTGTTCATGTCTCTTTGTTCAAATATGGCATCATTGAGAACTAGTGTCAAAAAGTGTAAAACGCAAGATAATTCCTGGAATCCTGCTTGTGTAACTCCTGCAGCCATATTAGGTGCGTTATCCCTTACTATAACATGAATTTTATTAGCAGGAATATTGAATTCTTCCATAACATTTTGAAGACAATCACTTATATTAGATGCTGTATGAGATACGTGAAAAGGTGAAACTCGAAGGATAGCATTTAAATTCAATAGCTCCAATTATTACAAGCCTACAAGACAAATATTTCACTGCTCACTTACGAGTTCACTGGTATATAATTTTCAAAACAAATTACATAACATGACTAACGAAACATTGCCAAATGTCTGCCTCACCATGACTGTCTGAAAATCCTAACAGGATATCTTAGTCTTTAAGTAAAGATGTGCCGCTCAATCAACTTTTCTTTAATTAAATAGAATTAAGAAAGAACTGAAATTAAAAATCAACACGGCAGACTTCGAAATATTGTCTTTGAAATATCATAAAGATCGAATAAAAATTATTTTCAGATTGTAAATTAGCAAAGAATCGGTCAAAGAATCGTACATATTTTGACGATTCCGATTCCGATTCCGATTCCTGAAAAACAGCCGATTCCTCCGATTCCGATTCCGATTCCGATTAATCGTCCCATCACTAAAAAAAATATATATGTATAAATTAAAGGTTTATTGTATTATTTTTATATATTTATTTTAATTTGAATTCCAATTGCATCTCTTAACAAATAAGATAACCTAAGAGGGCCTAGAGTAAACTAAACTATGTATACTATATAGTTATCAATATGTATGAAATTTAACAAATTTTAAACTAGATATCAAGTTTTGCACAAATTAATAGAAATAAAATACAAATTGGTTTTTCTAACCCTTTTTGCTTCTTTCCAATATGATCCTTTCCGTTTAGTTCTTCTGCCAACCTATACCAATATTTGTAAGGTTATACAAGACATCTTTAAAAGGATTGATCAGAGTTATGTACTAGGTTGGCGTAAATACGAAACTTTGCTCAAGTTACATTTGTTATTTATGATTAACATGAACAGAAAATCTTTATGGGAAAAATCATAGGTTAAGCCGTTAAGGATTGAAAACATGTGTATGTTGAGGAGTGTGGATGTATATAAACATGTTACCGTGTTATCATTTTATCAGGTTTTTGGTACAATAAAAACGTGAGTTTGATAATAAAATACGAATTTTTATATAAAACAAATCACTTTACTGTGATAGTTTAATACAAAAAACTTGTTTTGTGTTAAAATGAAAATGGTATGTTATATTTATGTTCACAATAAGCTTGTAATACAATAAATGCATGTTCATAAAAGACTTAGTCAATTGAGCAATTGATCAGGGAGGAGAGGGGAAGGGAATGGGTTAAATTGGGGGAGGGTATGCGTTACTGGTTTACTGTTATAGGGCTAATCAATAATATATTTTACGTTATAAGCACCAAAAATGAGCAAAATTAAACGAAAATCTTTTAAATTTTTACAATGAAACACAAATTTTTATTAAAAACTTAAACTTTAAAAAAAATTGTTAATGCTAAAAAGAAAAATATAAAATTATTAAAGTAGCAGCTTGAAAAAATTTTTTAAAAATATAAATCCTTTAGCTTAATAGAAGATAAAATTAACCAAATGTTTGAAACAAGATTCACTACAATGCATAATGTCATTGAAATGACGTCAGACACATGATACATTAGGATTTGGGTATTGCTTAGATGTGTTTGTTTGCTATGTTTTTCTTAGAGAAATGTGTACTGGCTTTATTAAGCAAATACTAAAGGTTTAGAAAATGGTATAAAAAATTTATTAAAGTTCCAGCTAAAATGAAAATATATTTAAATATTAAAGTTATCGCTCACAAAAAAATGGCGCTTAGTGTACGAAATCATAGAAATGGCGTCATGTACATGATAAAACAATATCAGCTAAGATCGATATGTGTTTATTATGTCGTATAATGTTTTTCGTAGGAACATGTGTACTGGTTATGTTGGGTAAATACTAGGAGTTACTACTGTTATGTCAACAACTATTAATATGTTAATTTAGTTTTTTTCTGTATGATGAATTCGAAAAAAGTTAAAAACTTTGAATATAAATGAAACGTATTCTTTAATCAATGAAATAACGGTTCTATAAGATCTCGGGTTATAGATTTGAATTTTCAAGGAACTGAGCGGCACCTCTGTGAAAACAAAATACAATTTATATATCGGTTTAAATCTTTATCGCTATTTTTATAAATTATTAATTTGAAAACATATGTAAATGCTTGGATTGGATATTATTTATTGAACTGATACGTCTTAGCAATTCTTTTCTGCTGAAGCATATTGAAATGAAATTATATTTATTAGAAAAAAAAAACAATTACATATCAGATTGGCTCATTGAATTTCTTTGAAATGAGAAAGTGTTTAAGATGCTGCAGGTCCTATCGAATGTTTCTTAAGATGTTAATCTTTTTAAAGGTTAAAACTATTAGACTATGGCATCTGGTTCTGCAGGATATATTCGTGAAGAAATAGTGGGCATACCCCTTTAAATGACCAAACCTAAAATATTATGAGAATCTCATATCCCATCTTTAGAGACAGTTGTATTTCAGGTGTAGTGCATACATCATCAATAGCAAGTTCATTCTCATTTTGACTACATTTTCATACCACTCTTCAACACATCATACACAGAGTAGGAATATTAACTATTTTTTGACCTGATCAGGGAGAACAGATATATATTAGTTCTGAGTTACTTTATAGTCTGGTACTTTATAGCCTATAAGTTTCTCGAAAGGCCCACAGGGATACTTCATTCCTTTTTGTATACAAGGGTAAAGAGAAGCAATCTTTTTACCTTTAGTAGGAGGATAGTAGAACAAACTGTTCAGTACGACCTCTAAACAGCGATTTATCTATCGTCAACCTGCCGCTAATAATATCATTGTTAATAAGATGAACATATTCTTTAACACATATATTTTTGTCAATATTATCAATGTCCTGAATGATTTCTTCTATTTGTTCATTCCATTCTGATTCCTACCCTCTCACCACGTTTAAACTTGCTTCTTTGTGCATGTTTTCTTATTTTATGTGAAAGAGCGTAACAATCTACAGCTTAAACCTCTTAAAATGTACCTTTCCCTTTATTACAATCTTTAAATTTTGTATATTGTATATTTGTAAACTATATTGTAAAAGCTAAAGATCTTACCATCACCAAAGACACCACAAGATTGCTCTTGATATTATTTGAAAAACCTGGTGTGAAAATCTATCTAAATTAAATTGAGCTCAGAATTTGATGCGCAGTATAACAGTAGAGTGTAAATTAGTCTTATTGATGAAGATAGAGTTATGTAATTGGGTTAATACTTAAAGACTATGAATGATATTTATATCTTTTGATAACGTAATTTTAATATAAGTACAAGTATAGTAAAGGTAATGAATGAGACTCAATTGGATGGTGATCTCAGATCAGAGGGAGCAATAGAATGCTTACGATGTTAATCTTGATTGCCAGATTCTATATTTTAATCTCTAGGTTTATAAAAGTAAGTCAGAAGAGTCATTTATGATAATATATAAAGAGTCAATTAATATAAATTTTGATGAAATAAAATTTTATCCTATGAATATGAAGCTAGGGTAAATTAATTTAAAATTTTTGTTCCAAGTATCGGTAGGCATAGTACTAGTAAATATTAATGCTGAAAGGTGTCAGAACAATATTGAGTGGTATTGCATCGTGTTTTGACTGTGGGCTGCTCTTAAAAGGTGATAAGCAGGTATTTTTCTTGATGTATGAACTTTATAGTTCTGAAAGTGTATAAGGACGCATATCTATTGCGTTGAGCCTTGTCGTCAATTTAATTTTGAGTAAGATTCATATAAAAGATTGATAGATTTTATATTTATCTAGAGTTGTAGAATAATAGATCTCACAACAATTTATTTTAAACAATGTCTTTGGTGTTTAGTATATTGTGTCTAACATGTTAAAATTTCATGGTGACACAGAATTAGTATATTTTTTTAATTCTATAAGAGCAACATCTATTTATTTTTTACACTAAGCAGAACTGGCAGAGTGTACAAAGGCATTTACATGTGTAACATACAGCCTTGCACAATATTTGCCAATTATTTGGAAAATTCAGCCCGAAGCTTTGGAAGAAATTGATTTATAGCTAATTTTATTGAATATTTGGACGTTATTATTTTTATTCGTATTATTGATTATTGAGAGGATATCAAGAAAACAAGGTATTATTGTATAACACGGAGAGGTGGGAATGAGTAAAGTATCGTTTCTAACGAGAAACTCGGCTATATAGGCGAGCGTGCGAATAAGAGTCATATCAACTCCTTTCTTACGTGAAAATTTTACGATAGAAGAGTGTGGTGTAAAACACTTTAGAAGATAGGTTTATCAATCGAGAACCATAACTTGCTTCTATTAGATAATATTAAATGAGGTGTTTATTTCTTGGCTGTAGATGGTTATACCGAACTATATAAACTTCTCAGCACAACTTACTTACGTTTATGAAGAAAACTGCGAATCACTACAATATTCTTCGTTCTAGTAAAAAAGTACAAGATTATAAATGACTCAGCCCCTAAGAAAACTTAAAATTCTTCCAATAAAGATATATGTGAGGATCAAAAAGTTAAAAGTGTTATTAAAATATAGATTTAACCACGCCAGAGTTAGAGAGACTGGCAAAGTGAAATCTTAGTTACGGGGGACAGAGGGGAGTTGACACGTTGTTAAGTAACACCATATGATGATATAGTACTTAGGTGTAAACTGCTACACAGCGACGCAAACGATATAAATACACTCATTACAATGGAAGACCTATATAATGAGTGTCAGAGTATACATCGTGAGTAAGACTAATATCCACGTAAGCAGCGCTGAGACAATAGTACCAATGACATACAGCAACATCGTAGGAATTAGTTACAAGTGTGTGAGATAACTAATGTTTAAGTTAAAAGAGATACTCATACTGCTTAATACTATTAGCGTGAGTTTTTACACTTCGCAAAAAAAATGAGACTGGGTATAATATTCTTTATTAAACAATGTGAAAATAAAAAATTATTTTTAGTCTTCATAATTTACAACTCATATAATTAAACAATAAAAAAAAAAAAAAGAATTATAACACAAGAGAAAAAAACCGATATGCTAAACTGTTAAATTGTGATACAAGAGATGAATCTTGTATATACTCAATTACATAAGGTGTTAAAAGAAAACATCTAAAATTTTAATAGTTGATTCGCTTGTACAATAAGCAAAATGAGATGTTAAAGGTATTAAATTAGTGACTCGAAGATTGAAATTCAAATTAAATAGTTGCTTATCAATACTCAACAGAGACAGTGAGAATTAAAAAAATCTGACCATATAAATAACAATTTATAATAGATAGAAAAATAAATCATTTATTGTATTTATGATACAGTACATAAATTATATATATACAGTACCTTGTGAACAGGCTTATGTAAATGATAGGGGATTACTTTAAAATGTATTTAGTTTATGAAGGTTTAATATGATATAGAAATGTCATAATTAAGTAAGAGAAGAGAGAGAGAGAGAGAGAGAGATAGAGAGAGAGTAGAGAGAGATGATAGATAGATAGGAGAGAAGAGAGAGAGATAGAGAGATAGAAGAGAGAGAGAGAGAGAGAGAGAGAAAAAAAGGTCTCTTTTTGTACAAGAATGAGTGACTAATTATAAAAATATTTATAACAGTTGGTTGATATAATACATGTCTTATATTTGTTCATTATCAATAATTAATATTTACAATCACAATTCAATTTAATGGAGAGGCAACACTTAGCATTATTAAGGGTTCAGATCCGCCACTTTATATCTGGTATGTGATGTCTTATATATATACTGTCTGATTACTCCCAGTTTAATCCTTCATATTTTAATGACTTGTTTTTGTTAGTTACTAAGACACTCGAGAGCTTTCCTCCAACTCAGGCTTCTCTGATTTACTTTCACAAGTACATAAAAATCTACTTAAGACTGTAGAACATACACCATAAATAACTAATAGTACATATACACAAAACCACACGACACTTACGAAATATGAAATGTTTATTCTTCTCTATATAAATAAGTAGATGAAGAGTTGAGATTCTTAAACGGTCGATGCGAATCATAATTGCCTACTATCACTTATATTAATATTAATGATATAATAAATAATTATAATCATTAATTGCATATATAATATATATATACCATAGAGAGAGAGCGAGAGACGACGAATAAAAACCACTCACACTTTAACTCTAGATCATTTCACGGGCCTCCAACATTGCTTAGCCTACATAATTTATGACCATATATATATATAATATTAATATATATATATAAATTAATAAATAATATATATTATTAATATTAAAATATATATATATTAATATATAATAATATATATTATATATATAATCATATAATAATAAATATAAATAATAATTATATAATATATATATATATATAATAATATATAAATATTATATATATATATATATATATTTATAATGAATATTTATCATATATATTATATATTATAATATATAATAAATATATATATATATATATAATATATATATATTATATTTAATATAATATTATATATATTATATATATAATTATATATATATATATATATACTAATATATATATATATATATATAATATATATATAATATTATTATATATATTATTAATTAATATATATATAGTATATATATATAATATATATTATAGTATATATTACTATTATATATAATATATATAATTATTCATAATATATATAATATTATATATATATGTATTATATATATATATATATATAATATATATTAAATATATTTATATATATATATATATAATATATATATATATATTATACTTATATTAATATATAATATATATATATATATTATTATAGATTTATTTTCTTGTGACTGAGAAGATGTATCATTATTTATATATAAAAATGTATTTTTTAAATTTTATGCTATTATTATTTCATGCAGAAATTAAAAGATTATATTAATAATAATTAAAAGTAAATTAGGAAGATAGAGTAAATAAGGCAAAATTCTTATAAAACAAAAAAATTTCGATCCATGCAATCGAATTTATATATGGATATATAAGTGTATAATTGCGGATTAATAACAGACAATCCTATACTATTAATATATATAGTATATATTATATATATATATATATATATTAATTATATATATATATTATAATTAATATATATATATAATTATAATATTTACATAAATATTATAATATATATATATATAATATTATATATATATATTATATATATGACTATATATTATATATTATATTATATATATATATATATATATATTATTATATTATCTAATATTATTATAATAATATAATATTATATATATATTAATATATATATACAATACATATATATATATATAATATATTATATATATATATTTATATATATATAATACTATATATATATATTATATATATATATAATATTAATATATTATATATGTAGATGTGAAGTAGAAGTATTACATATATTGAATATGTAATTATGTATAAATATGTACAGCATAATGTAATAGAGTAGTGAATTATAGATTATTGTGTATGTGATTTGCATGTTGTACATATAAAAGATAGCGAATAGGTAATTTGGAGGGAAATATGATTTATAATATTAATAGGACCTTTTTATATCACTAGCAATCACTACTGTGAAGTATGGATTAAATATCTGCAGCGAGTATATAAGATGAAATTACTGGTGAATGAATCAAGAACAGAGGCGAGATGGTTGATTGAATTGACTGGAAGTTGTTAATAAAGGTTTATGAGTAAGTTCGAGGATTGGAGGCAAAGCAGTAAATATATATATATGGATAAGAGATAAAGGGAACTATAGAAATTATAGGGGAAATAGTTTATTCAGTGTTGTAGGGAAGGTGAGTATAAGGGAAGAATATATTGGCTGGTATTTTTGTTCGAAAAGGTCCTTTAGTGCGTAGAGTGACTGAAGACTGATTGATCATAACTAAGGGTCAGTTTAAAGTGAGTGTTAAGATACGATGATGGTGGATACATCTATTATATTGAAGAATAAGTTGTAAAATGAGAGATAAAGAATGATTGAGTATATTAAGTGATTTTATGGTATTTGTGAGCAACATGCGATGATAGAGTTAATAGGGAAGCGCTATGAGCTAAGGTAATTATAGTGAGATATTATTAGTTGTATTTTAGTAGTGTAAGCTGTCTGAAATGGATAATCATAAATAGATATAGCTTATTAGATAGTGAGTAGTACGTGTGTTATAAGTAATTAATGTGTCAAAAGTATTATGAGTTTAGTATTAATTTAAGTGATAGTTAAAGCAGGTTGATAGTTATGTATATTCCTTGGTATTCTATTTTGTATATATATGGAATGGGTTTAGAAATGAAGAGATATGGGGGGAGAAATGGTGTTAAATGATGGAAATGAGGTGGTGGATGGGATTACCTCAAATATAATATACCTTATTTATATGTGAGGATTATATATTGTTTCTGTGTGGGTGAAATTCAGAAGATAGTTTGAGAAAATTAATGTGATAAATAGTAGAATTTTAGGTAGAAGTGTGTAAAGAGTAGAGTTTGATAAGAAAACGTAATAAGGAAGGTTATATGTTTAAGTGAGAACTAGTTCTCAGTGTGAAAGTTTATTGATTAAGTATGTAGAGCACTGGAACATATGTCTGAGTTAATATATTTTAGTGAGTATTACATATATGTTATGATGAGAAAGAACAGATATATCAGAGTGTGATTATAGTATGAAAGTTTAGTAGAATAGGCAAGAATGATGCTGTGCGTGCTAATAAAATCGTATTAGTGATATATGTATAAAAGGACTATAATCTATGAGTGCCAAGAGTTTGCATAAGGATATGTTAATATGGTATTATATTTAGAGTCATAACATGATTAGTAGACTAATGTTACTTGAATTAAGAAGTATATAATCATAATGTACAATCTTTAGATATATACTGATGCTAGTGTGAGAAGTAATTGATAAAAAGTAGATGAGAATTAGAACTATAGAAGAGTTTTGTGGTTATGATAGAAAGGGGTAAAAATGAATAACAATAGTTATAGTGTTCAGTTTTGTTCCTATTTCCCCCACAGGATGAATGATAGTGGTGTTAATAATGAGCGGATGTATATGATGTATAAAGTGTTTTGGGAACCGATACGCTGGGAGACCGATATAATGAAAAGTGAATATTGAGAGTCAGATATATATACGACATTAGTTGAAGGAGAGATAATGTGAATTTTGTAGTAAAGAGGACGATAGAAAAAGGTGTCAATAAGATTTTAAGAAGAAATTATGCAGTATAGGTTTGTATTGATGAATGTAGGGTATGTGAGTTTGGTGCCACTTACTATGGCTCAGTAGGATTCAACCTTTACATTGAATCGATATTACTCAAATAGAGTAGAGGAGTCTTTCGAGCGTCCGTTAAGCTCTAGTGGTTATATTCTGTATTGTACGCCGCTATATTATATAAGAGTTATACTTATAATATAATTGGTTAATATATATATAGTAGAGTGAGTGGTAAAGTCTGAGGTCATTTTCACTTTTCGAGAGTACTCTATTATTGTTAATATATTTCTTCTAAATTGTTGCAATTATTCTAGATAATCCTATTTCTACCCTATTACTATATATTATATATACCAGTCTTGGGGGAAAAAAAGTGGATGATATGAAGAATATAGAAGATATATATATTATATATATATTATTATATATATATATTAATAATAGTATATATATATTAATAATATTTAATATATATAATATACTTATATATATACTATAATAATAATAATATTTTATTTCTTTACTTTTTATTTTTATTTCTCTAAAACTTTTAAAAAACTCATTCTGATAATATATAATATATTTCTATTATATATATATTAACTCTGATATATTTATAGAGTAATTATATATATATATATATATTAATAAAGCTCATAACTATATATATTGCCATATTTTATTATAATTTAAATAATGTGTAATAAAATTTTAAAAGAGTGAATATATTAAAATTAATAGCAATTTTTTTGTATCAACATTTTTCTTATATTTGGATAATCTATTTTTGTTAATTATATTTAAATTGTTTTATATAAGCAATTCTGATAAAACATTTTGAAAAATTATATAGAGATATGACATCAGGAGTACAGAGAGACAAATATAATAATAAGTACAAACTTGTATAAGTTGAGTGTTATATTTAGGAATATACAAAATTTTTGGGTAAATCTCTAATTCTCTTTATAGTAGCGTAAACATAAGAGCAGTACTCTTAAAATCATATTAATCAGAGCTAAACAGAGGACTTAAACCTTAATATTGAGAATCTATACTCTTATTTATACTTACTTGGTGAGAGTGCTATATCAAATTATACAATGTCTTACTAATATAAATTTAATTGTTTATATTTATTATTAATATATTATTTCAACTGTTCACAGTATATTGTTCTGTGAGTGTATTTTGACATGTATTTAAAGCATTTTTATTCTGAGAAAAATTATAATATATATATATAAATAAATATATTTTTGAGCAGTGTTGATTAAATGTATAATTAGTATTTATATAAGTTTATACATCTATTAAAGCTTTAGTATCAGAAGTAACTAAAATGGTGAAAAAAATCAAGATAGCATGCCACAATATATAAATAGACCTGCACAATAATAATTTTTAAACTAAATAAGAATGATACCTTTCTGAAAATAGAATTTATGAGTAGTCAAAAAAAAATAGATTATATCATTTAGTAATTGTGATTCAAGAATGATAAAAATTTTTTGAAAATCATCAATTCTTAAATAAATAGAATAGAATAAAAAAAAATGATGGTATAGATATATATAAACTTATATGAAGAGCAGTTGGTATTGCAAAAATGCGTGAGCAAGATTAAATACATAATATTTTATAATGTTAGGTAGAACTCTTGCATGCAGACAACCTATCATAATCACTGCAAAATGACAAACTACTGACAGCTATAACTGAGAGTACCTATATAGTTCATGATTATACAGTATTAATAGGTATAGAGTGTGTGAAAGAAGGAAACTGAAGCTAAGACGGATCCTCTATATAATACAAAAAAGGTAAAAGAATGTATAAACTTATAATGCAATTATGGCAATAAGCAGTTCATCAATCTGGATCACAGAATATAATAATAATATATATATATTAATAATATCTAAGAATTAAAGTAAAAAGAAGTTTTCTAATTTATTTATTTATAATAATATTATTTACAAATTTAATAATATATCATTTATTATAGAACTTAATTGAAATTTTATGATTATTATTTTTCAAAATTATTACATTGAGCTATTATTAATTTCTCACATGCTAATCATATCGTTTCAGTATGTATATGATATCTAGATATAAATCTCACAGTGCCTGAGTATTAATAATATACTACTATCATAAGTACTTGAATAGAATAAGGTATTCTGAGAGGTACTTTTATAATATCGAGAGAGATACTATATTCAACTCACATAATTAGAGATGTGAGAAACATCCAAACTCAGGTAGCGTTTGGCGAGTCTTATTTCATGTGTATATAATGGAACAGTGCTTTATAAGTTTAGTACTAAAGAGGGCAGAACTCCGCGTAGACAAATGCTCTGTGTACTGCATGATTTTGATATAGCAATTTATCACCATCACTCCGTAGTATGTTGCACTAATGTATTAACTCACCTTGATCTTGATAGTAGTTCAGACGTATTTTGCCAACATTGTTTTTCACAAAGCTTGACGTAATGAAGTCGAGCTAAATATATCAAGCCCTGGTCGTAGTATCCTGACACTCTAAGTACTGGAAGACGAGAGTGGAAGTACATTAGAAAGCTCTGAACATAAGAGGAGTATTATACAACAATATGCGGGTCGATGGGCGCTGCTAACACGAGGATGTTTTTGTACATCAACTGTAATGAAATGATTTATGAGATAAAATACGAGAATATTATAACTGTCATGTATAGTTTGAAGTTGTCTTATAATATATTTATTACATCTCGCTCTCTCTATTAACATTATTTATCAAATCAATAAATGGAGTTGTATTCAGAGTAGAGTATGTAAGAGAGAGAGAG
This sequence comes from Trachelipus rathkii, assembly GCA_015478945.1. Lineage (NCBI taxonomy): Eukaryota > Metazoa > Arthropoda > Malacostraca > Isopoda > Trachelipodidae > Trachelipus > Trachelipus rathkii. Next base: position 18,043 of record JABUQX010004785.1, read on the forward strand.
TGTTATGCAGTAGAGACGCAGATGCAGATGAGAGGAGAAAGAGAAGAGAATATGAAAGCGAGCGACGAAGATGAGTAGTATAGAGAAAGAATGAGACAGGAGTATGAGATTTAGAGTATGAGAGTAGAGGAGAGCGAGCTAGATAGAGAGTTAGAGACGAGAGTAGTAGAGAGTATCTGGGAAATCTGGAATCTAGAGATTGCACAGGAAAGACTGAGAACGAGAAGAGTAGAGAATACGAGAGAGAAATGAGAAGAGAGCACCGAGACGAGAGAAAGAAGAGAAAGAGAAGATGAGAGAAAAGAGAAATGAGAATAGAAGATGTAAGAGAGAAAGAGATTAGAGAGAAGAGAAGAGAAGAGAGAGAAAGAGATGAGAAAAAAAAGAGATGAGAAGAGAGAGAAGAATATTACAAAAAACTTACAACTATGTAAGGTGAGATGAAGTCAAGAGCAGTAGAGAGAATAGACTGTCAGCTAATCTAGCTGGCTTCTAGCTATAGTTTCATGTCGGTGACCGGGAGAGCGAGACCCGGCAGCCGCTGCCGACTGAAAAGCAGGAGCTCTGGCTTACCGAGCCACATGTAGATCACTTCCTCGCTCTTCCGGAACGGAGAGCGAGTCTGGCTCTCTCTCATCGTCTAGACCGAGAGAGAGACAGAGCAGTCTGCTCACTTAGAAATACGAGTTGGACCGCGATAGAAGATAAGAGGACTAGCATTGCATATACATATGAGCGAGAAGACTGAGATCTCTCTCGTACGTAAAGGTCAAGGCGAGAGACCACGCTCACTTACATGAGAGTCAACAGAGAGAGGCTCACCATACTCGAAATAAAGAGAAGTTAAATGCACTGACTCGCACTATAAGATAGAATAGACTAGATAGAGAAAAGAAGATATAGATATAGAACATGATTCAGAGAGAGGACACTAAATGTATGAGAGAAGAATGCTGTGTCTGGATATAGCTCACACACAAGATTTCAAGAGAAAACGATCGCAGAGACACCTAGATATTCTACATAACTGATATCGCCTTGCGAAGCCAACTGTGCTAAAATGTCGTCTTATTGGGCATATGAGCTTTATTAAAAATATCGAACGAGAATATGAGAGAGACGAAGATGTTTGATAGTCAAAATGAACAGGAATATACTTTGGTTTAAACTTCAGTCCGTTTCAAACACTCTAAAAGAAATTTATGTCAAATTTCATTTAAAAATTGATTGCAAGTAACTCACGAATTAAAATACATTTCGCTGGTGATTATTGTATGGAAATCCGATTAATGAGTTGTAATTGATCAACAAGAGCGACAGTGATGTCATCATGGTATTATTAAACCAGCCTGAGGTTGTGGACACCGCACTTCCTGTTTTAAGACCATCACTCATAGGAAGTAGCGAGAGACATTTAATTTGACTTATCAATTACTGGATTCCGTCTATAATATATAAATCTTTATCTTTCAACAACTATAGTTATAATATTGTGAAGAATAAAATATTTTTATATAGAAATATATTTTATTATACAATATTTTCACTTTATTGTATTTAATATTGTTTTCAACATTTATTATATATCAACTATTAGGTACAATTCTAGTACTATATATATATATTACACGATAATGGGCAAGAATTAACTTACGATTTAATGGCAGAGTGATATATAGCAACATTTTTAGAGCAACGCTGGAAAATTTCATGAAGAATAGATATAACATGAGATTAAATTCATATCTCTCGCGCTCACACCAACTTAGAGCCTCTGTGCCCATTACTTAGCAGATATCTAGAATTTCGAGTGATTTCTTTTTTATTTTAATATTATCTATTTTTATCGTAATAATCTTTATATATAAATCGTCTCATGTGAAGTTCGGATCTCGAAGGCTCATGAACGAGTTTTGTTATATTAATTTTTCATATTAATCTCTAAGTTTCACTCTCCACACAATCTTTGTTACAGCACACTCCTATCTTTATATACATGATCTTATTTGATTATACTATTAGTTACTAATATTGAATTATTATTGTATTATTAATTATTATTTTTATTAAATTGTTATGCATTACATATATTATAGATATATATTATATATAAAGAAAGTATAAAATATTAATACATTAAATATTAAGTTCACAACTATCATAACTCAATCCACGCACACTTCACTATCATTTATCCATATGTAATCATGATCTAATTGATCCATAGACTCTTAGTATATACATTGAATTTCAAGTTACATATTTTTATTAAAATTAGTTATTTTATATTGCAATAATATATCAAGCGTAAATCAGTAATCAGTTATATTACAAAATAACTGCCTAGCTACCTCATATATATTCATATAGATTACATATTGTATTATATATATGATATATGATCTATATAATATATCATAATATTGTATAACAACACAAAATTATATTTTGATTTTGTTATAAAAAAAATTATATACTTTATATTTAAATAAAAAAAATTTTTTGAGGCATTTTTCATTATAATACCTTAAAGCAGTAAATATAAATCATATAAATCATATAAATCATAAATCAGTATATATATCAGTGAAATCATTTAAAATCATAGTAAGTACATATAAATATAAGTTAAAATCAGTTAATATTACATAACAGCCTATCTTATCCTTATATATTCATGATCTATTGATTACTACATTATGATACTAGTATGATATTTACTATTGATTATTGATTCTACATAAAAAAAATTTGTATACAAATAGAGCAAGTTTATGAGTCTCAAAACGTGTCAAATTGATTTTATCAAGCGGGCGTATATGATTAGGTTTCTAAAATGTAAAGATAAGGAACTATTATCTCTAATTGGTATACTTTAGCTCGATGATATAGTATATAATCTCAATTATTTTTGAGTGAATTTTATTTTGCTAACAATTATTTTGTTTCTAATCTTGAAATAGATTTAGTGTGCATAGTCTTCAATTTATACGAACAGTTCTGAGGGACTCACTTATATACTGATTCATTAAATCTATAATAAAATATATGAGCTTTATATCATACTCTCTTAAGCTTATAGATAATATTTATACTATTATATTAAATTATCAAAACTACTTCCCTTTATCGAAAAGGGAACGCCTTTAAGATACTAAGTGATTATTGATTATATAATTGATTATATTGAATTATATAATATTAGTATTATAATATTACTGGGTTTCTATTTTACAGTCTCAAACTATAACTATAAAATAATTATTTTATTGATGAGTTTATGCTATTTGCAATGTTGCATTTAGTTGTACATAGTATTTGATTTGTTGTTGTTGTTGTGTGTATGTGTGTGTAGTTTATGAGTATATGTATTGTATATTATATAGTTTGAGTTGTTGTATTATTGCAGGTAACATGTTTTTGTTTATTTAGTTGTATTTGTTAGTGTTATATGTTGATATTGCTATGATTTTTTGATGTTAAATATATATATATACGTTTAAGTTAAATGAAAATATCAACACTTTTTCAAACATATACTAAAAAATATTAAATGTTAATTTTACATTAACATGTAATATTTAAAAGATCCATACTTAAAAACAATAAATATTATATTAGCATACCTACTAGTATACCTGTCAGTAGTTTAGCATATTATCTCTTAAATAAGTAATAAAATATAAGTAATAGTTATCAAACTACCAGCTAGAATATTCACAATGCATAAAATCTACGGTCTATAATACTATGCACTAAGGTATACCTAGTATCACAAATAAAATATTATAATAATAATTTATTATTTATATATTATTAATTTATTATATTAATATATTATTATTATTATTACTTATTATTATATATATTTTTATTTATTATTATTATTTATACTATTATACCTTAAAAGATCAACAACTACTAAATAACGTGATGCGTAACTTGCTCAGTTACATCACTAATAACATAAGTAGTAAATATTGCTTACTCTATATATAAACTACGCAAAGACCTAAACATATACGTAATCTATAATCATATATTCATAACTCTCAATGAGATACTGGAGACCATTAGGATTGTACTCTGTATGCAACGCTACATAACAGACATGTAAGTTAGAGGCTAATATAGTCATTAAAATATAATAATAAGTTTTATAGATCTCCTTAATATAATGATATATAATATATATAATAGATATAGAATATATTAGATACTTCTAAACATTCGTATAGGGTGCAATACATTTCCAGATATGTAAATAATTTGATTGAGGTTTATACTCTCAAACAACATAATTATTAAATTATTATGAAATAAATATACAAACTTACTGTTTAAAAGAATATTATATTTTAAGCAGAAATATCGCGTTATTTCCATCTCTAGTACAAGTGGAGAGGTTAGATGATTAAGTTCATTTCATCTTCTATGTCTATTATTGACACATATCTTGAGTAAGGCAACGAGTATTTATTACTTTTTGTCCTTATTTATAACATATGTTTTAATACTATAAATACAATAGTTTATTTTTTTTTTTTTTTTATTTTTATTATTTTTTATATTATTTTTTTATTTTATTTATATATTATTTTTTTATTATTATTATTAATAATATTATTATTAATAATACATTATTAAGTAATTTTATTTTATATAATTATATATATTTTTATTATTAATTAATAAATTATATATTATATTTCTAGCTTATTATTATAACTTTAAAATAAATTATATATAACTTAATTATTTAAATTAATATGGATCATATATCATAACCACACACACATCACAATCATAGCCAACACATAATTACTGAATAACGATTAAATTTATTTATAAAATTATCATTAGCAATTTACAACAAGATTTTTATGTATACACTTCAGAGCTCAACCACTAGATTATTATCATCCAGAAAATATTATTATGATCACTGTATCTAGTAACTTCATGAAGGGCATTACGAACTATAATGATTACTGAGATATCCATAAAAACAATATCTGTGAGTGAGTGAGGATCTAACATGACTGCTTAGTTTCTATGATGTCAATCAGATTTTTAAAATTTTCTAAACGTCTTAGTATGATAATATGAAAACTTGACATTTAGTAGTAACTGAACATGTTAAATAATAAACATTTCAATTGTTATGTATTTTCTTTTAAGTTACTTCCAAATTAATACAAATATTCTTTAAAAGTAGTTATTTTAATTTATTATTTAAGTTTTATTTTTTTAATTTATTTATTAAATAATCAATATAAAATACTTATTTTAAAAAACTTTATTAATTTTTATGTTTATTATTACTGTATTTATATTATCCATTACAATATTACACTATATATTATTATTATAACATTTAAGATTACTAATTGCAACAAATGATTTAGTGAGTATGTCTCAAAACCTATTAAAATCATGGAAAGAGAAGCTGTGAAACTTTCTTTTAATCAATTATGACAATTTACTTAGTCGATACATTCTCCATGATCAGTACGCATATATAGATCATACTTTCGAATTATCGTATCTTCAAAGCGCATCAAATTAGATACGTATATATGTATACTCAAATCTAGAAGTAATATTTTTGAGTATTAGGTTTTTGTTTCTCTATATATGTATGTTATTTAATACTAAAATTATTTCATTTTAATGTATATAACATATAAATAAAAATTGAATATATTTAATAATAACCTATATATAATACAAGTAAAGCAGTTAAACCATAAATACCAAACTGCTTCCACACTATTACCTATATTCTCACATGATCTATTATGTATTATACTATAGATCTATGTGAATCTAATTAGCTTGGAAATGACAATTTGTATATAAACACAACACAAAAACTTTAATTATTTTGTAATAATAAAAGCGATCTGATCCTTTGTTTAACATAAAATTAATTTTATTTCATTTATGTTTATTAATATATATAAAAAAATTGTGTGGCAGTATACTCTATAGTAAATTATAGAGAGAAGGCAGGTAATTAATGCGTGAGTAATCGAGTCGATAGAATAAGACACATGGGTAACATACCTCTGACTATGATATTAACTAGTGAGAGTATTATGATCAAGATACAGAGGGATGAGGATCTATTGATCATCATAGATACTAGTAATTATTTTTTGTTGTGTAAAACAAGAGCATTATAAGTGTATTAATTTATGTTGTGAGAGGTGATCTTTAAAAGCGAGATGATTAGTTAGATTATTAACATCAAATTTACCATATATCATTGTGATATGTTTGAGTATAAACTTAAAAAAATGCTTTTACATACTTAAGCAGTAACAAAGTATAATGTAGGTTAATAAATTATAATGTAATCACACCGAGTTTATCTCTGAGAGTTGTTGTAAGGGACTATATCTAACCTGCATCACTTAGAGTTATTATTAGTCGAAAGTAGTGAGTCGATGCCTGAGGAACTGTGAGATTTAGTGAGATAGAACTAGTGTCATTTAATAGTGGTAGAGGATTTATATATTAAATATTTTACATTTGAAACAAATGATTGAGAAAATGAGAGAGAAGGACGATAAATTATATTTAGGTTTTGTTGATTGCAACAAGCGTATGATAATATTAAAGGTGCTGGTGGTAAACTTCGAAATGGAACAAAAATATTAGTTGAAATCAAAGGTATTATAATACATAAGAAATGAAATCCGTGAAATGAAAAGCTGATTGTGAAATGTTATAGGGTTAAGGATTAGGCTAGGATGTGTATATTCCTGTTATACAGAATATTGTATATTAAGGAGGAGTTATGAACGAAAGTATGAGGTAGGAAGGTAGTTTGGGGAGTTGTTAGAATAGTGGAAAATGGAAGAAAGTGAAGGGGACCTTATTCTTAATATGATGAGATTTGATTTTGTTTTAGTATCTGAAAATCTGTAAAGAAGATTTTGAAAGGATTGGTAGAGGGGTTTGGCAGGTTTTGAAAACAAAGAGGTTGAAAGCAAATATAGATTAGAGTATTGCTATGGTAGCGAGTCAGGTCAGTCTGATGTGTGAAGTTATGTTAGATGGTGAGCAACTTGAACTAGTGTCTGATTTGTTCAAATATTTAGGATATATGTTGAATAAAAGTAGGAAGGATGATGCAACAGGTTGAGGACATAAGCATAACCTTATGTGATTGAGTATAAAACGCAGTGGCTAAGGTGCAAGTTAAAATATTCATTATGTAGATCCTATACTTAATAACATTACATTGTGAGTATATAGAGACTCTATGAGGAGTTATCGCACCAGAGGGTAGTTGTATTACTCATCTGTTAATAACGTTCAATTTGTAGGTCGATAACACTTATGGTACTGGAGATAATAGAAAGTGATACATTGATAACCATTATAGTATACATTGTGTTACAGTATGACAATCTTAGAGAAGTAGACGAGTCAAAAAAGTTGTATAAACTATTGACGTAAACTAAAAATACAATATGAGGATGTTAGAGTATTTATTCAAATCGAGCTATGTGAATGCGAAGAAGAAGTAGATATAGATATAACTAATAAACACAAGGAAAGGTCAGAGATTTGAAGGATAGAATTGTTATATCTTAACTTACAAATCATAACCAGGAAAGGATGATCATAATAAATATCAACTGTTATCGAAGTTGAATAGAAGAATCCCGAAGGAAAATATCTGCAGTTGCTTGTATAAACTCACAACAAGTACTGTAGATCTCAATTGAATTAGCTCATTTGTGCTTTTATAAAAACGAATTTTGAAGGATGATGGTACAGTGAGTTGGCAATGCGAGAAGAAAGATCCATAATAGTGCAGTGACTGGCGAGGCTTTCGTGAGGAGAGTTATGGCTCTGTACAACTAGTCTTGTCGAGGGATGAACCCTAACACTTGAGGAGACTGTGCACAAGTGCAGAGCCGATATCTCGTGTGAACCGACGCTGAAACCCTAGCGGGGATTTCCTAACTCGCGACCATAAAAAATAAGGTCATAAGTCATGTGATTGAGTAAGGATCCTGACTTCCTATTTTGACTCTGCGTCGTATTCTTCTACTCATCAATGTCATAACTAGTTTTGGGAACTCCTTACGTTCAGATTTAATTCTTATATATATTATATATATAAATATATATATATATTAGTAGTTCACTAATAACTAATAAAAAAGATGATAGTTCTCATCATATAAATAATACTTGCATGCTTTAGTTAGTATTATGGTGTAAAAATTATTAAGATTATATTATATATGTATATATATAGTAGTATATATATCCATATATATTTATATATATAATATATATATATATTATATATAACGATATTATATTATATATAATATATGTTATTTTTAATATATACCATATATTATCTATATATATATAATATATATATATCAAAATTATATCCATACCATAAAATCTTAAGTGAAATAAATAATATTAAACTATAAACGAAATATAACCTAATATATAATAAATTAATATATTATAAAATATATATTATATATATATATATAAGTAATATATAATAATTCAATATTATAAATTATAAAATTATATAATTTAAATATATAATTATAATATATAAAATATATAATATAATTAATTATAAAAAAAATAACAATATTTAAACTTATGATAAGATAAATTATTAAATTTAGCATTTATATCTTAGTTTAATAAGATAAAATAAACATAATGTTATTTATACTATAGAGCATGAAGAATCTAAAATCACAAAACATGAAGAAATACTCTAACTCCTACTCCAAAGTATCTTCTTGGCAATGTAAGTCTCTAAATACTATGTTCATAATTTATACACAGATTATATAATGAGTAGTGGAGATATAATAAAGCTAATGATTCTATTCTATAATGTTTATACCTTATACTACATGGCAGTGACTTTAGAGAGTATGGACTCCTACATTTTAGGCGGTGAAGAAGCCTACGACGAGAATAAAAATGTCACGTTATATTTACTTTAGTACATTCGTACTCTTGTTTCTTGATTCCGTTGTTATGACTACGACGCTCATCCACAATCTTAGGATATTAGGGAAGATAATGATGAATTGAGATGATCAATGATATCAGATATATCAAAAAGTATAATTATTGAGGATAATATAGAAAATTAAATTAATATCTATTATAATTAAACTATATATATATAACTTTCTCATGTGTTACAAAGTAAGATATATATTGGTATAATCAAGTGAGTTAATAAATCATCAAATTATTATACCCCTTGTCTTATGAACTTATTAATATATAAGATATATAAGATATATATATGATAAAGTACATTCCTTATACAATTTACTTGTGACTATGATTACTACGTTGAATGCCTATAGAGTCATAGTATCATTATATCATACTAGATTGACTATATACCTTTAGTGATCACGTAAACATAATAATTACGTATATATAGTTATGATAGATGTCTATGTGTAGAATATAGAGCAATTATAACCTACAAATGTATTATATTGTAGGAGACTATAGAGGCAATAAGAGTGATTCGCACGCGTTATTGGTGCTGATATTAATAGTGGAATAATTAAATAATAATATAAATATACTAATATAATAATAATAATAATATATCTAAATAATAATAATAAATAATATTATATAATATAATAAATATAATAATAATTAATATTATAATATAATAATTAAATATAATATATAAAATATTTATATATATAAATAATATAATTTACAAATTATATAATATTAATTAATAATTATTTTTTGAGGTTACGGCTTATATATAAGTAATAGACCGTAGATATTGTTTATAATATAAGTCATGTAAATTCTATGTCACTAGATAATTGACACCTATTTAGCTTATCACTGATATGTATTAATGTAAATATTGCCTGTTGTTCATATAGTATTTAAGGCTAAGAAGAGCTTAATTATTTTATTGTTTATTTTTCGAATAATAATAAATGTTAATATTAATATATATAAAATATATTTGAGAATATTTGAGATATTTTAGATGTATAAATAATTTGTTTTTTATGATATGAATCTCAAAAGTGTGCACCAAACATTGAACGAGTTCAGAAAATATAACGTTGTTCTTTAGTAACGGTATTTTCTGATTATATAATATCAGAAATATATATATACAATACTATATATATATAAGTATATACTATATACTAAACTAAATACTAATACACAATATCTCAAACAGACATAAATACTATATACAATACTATAATCTAATTACTATAAACAAATCATAAATAACATCTATAACTAATAACTTAACGTCCACTTATAAAGATGTATTTTACTAGATGAACGCAGTGGCTACACTAACTATTAACACTCCTTGCTCATTTCGAGGAGAGTAAAGGACCCGAAGAGGACGGAATGCACCAATGGTCTCATAATTTTTTCTCATGGTGATAATTTAGAAGGTTGTCTGCTGTACTCTTGCATGAAGCTTAAAGCTCCAAAACAGGCTCTTTGAATTTATGGGGACACTAATAACTATATCGAACAGAATTTCATTTAGGACGCAATTCTATAATCTAGATATCACAGTATCATATTAGAATATCGAAACTAATATATTCAACAGTACATATAGCTTGCGTGATAGATAGAGATTATAGGAGTGAGAGATATGATAATATTATTGTTATTTGAGCTAAATTCTTATGATCCTTGAGAGTGCATTTACTATCTGTGATTAGTTATCTGGCTATAGGTATTATAGAACAGAGATTCACTAATTTTTTTTCTAGATGATTATGATAGTTGTGAGATTACCAACTCGATCTTACTATAGATCGTTTGCCTATACAGACGAAATACTTAAACGACTAATAATAAAAAGTATCTATTCTTCAAACAATCTATTCTAGTAAAATACAGAAGAGCGTGGTAAATATATGCCCGCATCAAATAAATACACACTATAATTTTATATGCATAGTGAGAGAGATGTCGACACATACGTGATTTTGAGAATTCATTACATTCGTCTTATTACAGTTAGGATAAAATATTAGACAATATTATACAAAAAACTAATTAAAATATAAAAATAGTTTTTCAGAGCGTATAAACCTTAGCTCGTACAAACTATCAAAAAATCATTAAGTGATAGTCATATAATAGATTAGTATGTATCTAAAAGTAGTAATAAAAATTATTATCAACTTCATCCAAGGAGGCAGTTCGTCAAGGAGTGCGGGAGGGGCGTCTAGTCTTGTGACTATTCTCACTACTAGAGAGTTATAAAAGCGTTATCTCTACTAACGCTTACTGAGAGAATTCTAACTGAACTTTACTCTTGTAGATTCTTGATTTTTACAGAGACGTTTAGAGTAAGCTCCTAGCATCATAAATCAGAAAGACACTATTGAAAAATATTTTTTCAACCTACCACCTGACGTACTTGACTCCGAGAATTTAACTGCGTAGTGGTCTTGAGCGTATTTTCGATAGTGTTCTAAGGCGATTAGTTCTAATGGACAAAGAAGGAGAATGTCTCCAAAAAAAGTCTAATATTAGCGAGTATAATAAGTATAAAAAAAAACATTTTGATTAAACTGTATCAAAATGCTTCTTCATGATTTGGCAAAAACTTAACACCGCTATGGTGGTAAATTTAAATGAGTTTATGAATTTATTTAGAACACAATAGCCACAAATATGAACATAGCACATCATGACAATATGATGATGAGGAACTGAAAAGTATACTCAAATATTAATTTCACTGGATCTGGGTGTATGTGCGGCACTGTGAGGTACATGAACTCTATGTCGTTACATGAGAGAATTTTAATGCCAAAGAGACTTAGATTTAGCAAAACCATCTACTAATCCTTAGACTATAGTCATGATAGACGACACTCAATGCGAGTCATACATGCATAGATTCTATAAAAGTGAACACTTCATATTAGAATCAGAAATGAAAGAGTAGCAGTGTGGCGAGAGCTATTGTGATATGAACAACGCAATTTTACTGTATGAAGTAGAAAATCTGACACTCAAGAGATAGTATTTTTCAGAGATATGACACTATCAAAGGCACACATAATGAATCAAGATATTGATTTGATACTAATAATGCAAATGAGTATAATATTGATCGCGAAGTTAGACTTACTGCAAGTTGGAGACTCCAGTTTTAAATGCTCCGCATTACCAAGGTAACCAGAGATATTCGTCAAAACCGGTCGCAGACATCATATTCAATCACATGTGGAGAATTGATATAGCTGAGCTCATCGAATAAGATTAAGAACTTAAGAATTCAACGTATGATAAGTATTTAGACAAACACGTATAAGCCTACTCATCGCTCTTAGAGTATAAATGGAGACTTATTGAATGAAATTAACTGTCAATTATATCCAAAGCAGATTCATGGATGTAGGGAGCAGTTGATTCACGAGCAGATTAATCACCGAGTATGAATATACCATGCCCACTCACATAATCAGCTATCGAATCCTGGTAAGAGCTCAATACTAATAATCACTTTATTTGGTAATTCTGTATTTATCAACTCAAGACATAAAATTTTTAAAAACGTCACTATACATATTAAGAGTAATAAAATGTGAGAGAATTGATAGTTTTACTTAGACTACAGAAAAATTAAAAACATAAAATAAATGTAAATAAAAGTTTAAAATAAAAAATATGCAAAAATATATTGATATATTGAATATCATTCATAAAAATATAAAACTAGACAATATAGTTATCAATGAGTCTGAGCTAAGAATGATTTACACATCAGCTCACTTGTGCCACCACATTCCATACTTACTCGATAGGGGCGCGCCGGTGGCGGTACAAGTTCTTTTCTTCCTGTCTCCTTCCATCCAACAAGCTTCTTATTCTCTTCTTATGCACTCCGTGCATTAAAACTTCTTTTATTTCAGTGGGATCTAACACCAGATGGATACTTTCCACATGCTACTCATAAGACAGCTTCATTTTATAGTTTTATCCCACTTTATAAGGCCCAGCATGTAACACTACCTTATTTCTTCTAGAACTTTCTCCTTGTACTACTCTTATAACAATTTTGAAGGACAAGAAACCGAGTAGTGAAAGAACTAAGATCTTGTTGTCTCAGTCTTAAAGGATATTGAAACCTTCTTTCCGTCGACAGAAAATGGCTTGCGAATGATGATACGTGCACGCTATGCCATGCACAATCAAATAAGAGTAGAGCGGCTCTTTTCAGTAATTCTGGCGAAGGATCTAAGGACTTGCTACGATAGTACTTATGAAAAGAAGGTTACAATGCGCTGGCTATGTAATTATGAACTGTGATGTAAACCATTCTCTATTTTCAGGCATTAGGAAGAAATCCCTGTTCGCGTGTGGACACAAATCTTATCCACTTCAGAATTTATCCAAACACATTCAGCTCAGTTGCATCCACACTTTTTTGTCACTGACCACCGAAGCTGATAAATCCTTTTGTTCTTAATAACATGACGATTATATAACTCAGCTCTCTCGACATAGGTACTGTGACTTTTCCAATCATAAATCCGCAATATGTGTAAAGATCTCGATAGCGCTGCGTGTCTATATAAATAATCACGAAATATATTTATCTTCATTTATAATATAAAAATACATTATTATATATAATATTTATTTATAATTATATTTATTTTATTTAATTTTAAATATTAATTATAATTTATTTTATTCTAATTTATTAAATTTATATTTTATTTTTATTTATTTATTTTAATTTTTATTTATATTTTTTTTTTTGGGTAGTAGGTTCAGTATTCCTCATGCTTATCCTTTACTGAGAATAAACCAATATGATTTACATTATCCTGATATCTCATTAATATCTCTTACAGGAATTCCAGATTTTACTAGAGTATTCCAGACCTCGGATATATGCCTCAACTACAGCGTTAATGAGTAATTGAATATGTATAAACTAGAATTTTACTTTGATATAATTTTTAGTACCAATACCAAGAAGCACTGATTAGAACGACGATTAAACATCGATAAATAGATCGTTAAAACATATGATAACACATAGACTTGATGATATAAAACGTTCAAATGAATTATAATATATATATTATAAACCGATCATTTAAAACCTTCTATAGAGCTAAAAAAAAATACACTTGTATAGTATAGGCTCTGAGAGCTCTCCTTTTTTGAAGGGGTAAAATATCTTGAGTCATATAGCCATAAACCTCTTAATAAGTACGGTCTATCCGACTTATAATTATGTGAAGTATAGTATCTTCAATGATCATAGCCTAAAAAACCTAAACTTAGAACGCATAATCATTATGGAAACTAAAACCCAATGTTAGCAAATGTATTGTACTATATAGCAACAGTCAACAACGATTGCAAATACTAGCTAGTAATTTACGGTAGTTGTTACTCCTTACTATACTCGTATATAATTAGAGATTGGTTATAAGTACATATATAATAAGACATAGTATCAGTACATAAACATACTTTAGATAATCTAGAGCCTAATATTGAGCTATATATATATATATATATTATGCAAGATTGGGCTATATAGTAAAAAGTATTACGAATAGCTAATAATATAAGATTCATATTTAGCAAGGCTATATAACATAGACTACATAAAAGTTAGTCGATCTGTACCAAATATTTAGAACCATATAACTAATATATATGTCTGGAAATAGCTCTAGACTAATTAATCTATATAGATTCTATATAGTAATATATATATAAATATATTATTTATAAAAAAGAAATAAAATAATGATAGAGACCATATAGTATAATATCAAAAATTAGAATCAGTTGATTAACTTAATATGTGTGTACCGGAATGAAGCATTCAAACATCATGCCAGAATATAAGTAACATTAACACAGGATAGATTTCCTAAAAAGTAAAGATGGTTATATATAATATTAAAATTATATATTAATAATTATTACGAAATAGTGATATTTGTATATAAAATACAGTATATCTTCCTGTTATCAACTTAATAATATTATAAAATTTAATTATTATCTATACAAAAACTTTTAAAAATTATAAATATAAATATTGCTAATATTATATTTTTAAAAATAAGTATTATTGATATTATTAATATATATATATATATATATTATATTATATATATATTATATATTAATATATATTAATTAATGGTATTTCGGTATAGTAGAGTGATAATAGAAGTATTTCTTTAATAAATGTTCTAATAGTACCTTTCAATTAATATACTGTGTGAATGGAGTTCGTTGATAACGCGCACCATCTTAGTCAACTGTCTTTATACTATACTTGGCCATTTTCTGGCAATTCTAAACCAAGGGTTTTTATGGTAGTTTTGTCATGAGATCTTTACTTAACCAAATATATAATCTATATAAAATTAAAATTACATTATAATGCCCCAGGGTGATAGGTATATCTATCTAGAGTCGTGTTAGTGTATAGATGATCGAATTAATATCTCTCTAAAGTAATAGCACTTTTAACGTCATCAATTCCATCTCATCAAAGAGTTGTAATATCTTAAGAAATGTAAATATTTCATAGAATCAATTATAAAATCTTTAACGAAACTCGATATATGACTTTAACACTAGTATTAAGCGCGACATAATAATAACATATACACTACTATAACTATAACATAATATTATACTACCTAACCCATAATTTAATCCTTACTAACTAAAGAGCTTATATAACTCTAACTAACCTAACCTCAGACCTACCTTATAAACGATATATCTCTAAATACTTAATACCATATTTTAGAACTATATTTAATCATACTATAACACCTAACCTATCTACTAACCTACCTAAACTAACTATATAACCTAACTAATTTTCCCCCTAACCTAACTAACCTAGCCTTACCTAACATACTATATACCTTAAACCTAACTACCTATAACTAACATATAACTATAACATCACCTAACTAAACCTAGAGCTAGAGCTAACTTAATCCTAACTTAATTATAACTATACCTACCTAACCTTAATATTCTATAACGAAACATAACTATAGCTAGACCTGATATTTAACCTAATCATAACCATAACTAGCACTTTAAATCATAACCTAACCTACGTATTATCTATCACTACTGATATATTCATAATATCTTACACACTACACGAACCGTATATACTACTAACCATAATAGACTATCATCGTATACTAAACCTATATACTAATACTAACGCTTCTATCCGATCTCTATACAGGATCATTCTGGTCGTGCACTTGATTAGAATGTGAGCTGTGTGGTCTCGACATAGAGTAATCAATTTTTTAAAATCTCTTATATTTACAAATATAATTTCGGGCAACACTTATCTCCTATGTTTTTAATTTTACCAAACAGCAATTTCTTTAGATAAGTGAAGTGAGAAGAAAACATAATAATTTAAATTAGGAAACAGGTTTTTTTGAAACAACTAACAACATTGAAAACCCTCTACTCATGCTGAGAGTAGCTGTTATCTGTTGTTATGAATATCTTTGAATTATTGTTTTTCTATTATAAAGTAGTGATAAGACCCTAAGATGATATTAGTTTTAGTTAGTTTTTTTTTATTATTTCTTTATTATTATTATATTTATATTATTATTACGAGGAGTATCGATTTAGAGTAAGAGAGACGATATACTTTATTATTCTCATCTTATATATATATTCCTGTTATATTTAAGAGATGATCGAGCAGTAGTGAAATAAATACGATATTAGTATCGTGAGTAATTAAGTGGTGAGGCCTCTGCGATCACAGCTTTGGACAGGATCAGTCAAAGGCAACAAATTATTAGATATTAACTACGTAGCTATTCTTATAAAGGACTTCTCACGCTTAGTTAGAGCGTGATGGCTCTGATCTCCTTATCTATATTCACAGACTATAGGATCAGCAGCGAGAGAGACATGTTGTATCTGAAGGAATAAGGCGTTGCACATTACTACACGTGGATCGATTAGCAACATATGTGTATCACTCTATAGTATACGCAAAGAGTGTTTATTATATAATTAAAATTCAGTGCTTTTAATGTGGAGCTGGACATATAAATTATACACAAATATGTATAAATAAATATACCAGTGTAATAGTTAGCTGGCGGATGATATCCTTCTTTATATTAGCTCACACTTCTAGTTTTAATATATATTATCTCTCATCTCTTGTACCTTATCTAATATCATATCTTCCTCACTTATAATGACTTTATTGCTCAATATACTCTAATTTACGCTTATGATATATGAAAATTTATAAAATAGAGGTCAACATACCCCTCCCTAATATGGTCTGCAGATGTATGACAAAGTATAAATTATAATATATTATTATATACATAGGTCAGCTTGAGGTAGCGAGATATGATCATACGCTACACTCACTCATAGAATATACCATAAATATAATAATACATAAGTAGGGACATATAATATTAATATATAATATATATATATTATAATTAATTAAATATATTATATAAAATATAATAAATAATATATATATTATTAAATTAATGTTATATTATATATATAATAATATATAAATAGTATATATATATATATAATAATTATATAAATATATATAATATAAATATTATATAATATATAAAATTAATAATTTATTAATAATATATTAAATATATATATATATATAATATATTATATATAATATATAATATATAAATATTATATATATTAATATATTTATATATTATATCATATATATATATTAATATATATATATATAATAATATATATTAATATATATAAATATCTATATAAATATTATAATTTATATATATAAATGTATATATATATAATCTAATTATATATCATATATTATATATTAAATATATATATATATATTATATATATATTTTATTTACTTATATATTATAATATATATATTAATATATTAGATATATAATAAATATATATAATATAATATATATTACTATATTATATATATATATATTATATAATACTATATATATATATAATTATATAATAATTATAATTAATAAATAATGTAATAATATTAAAATATATATATTAATATATAATATAATATAATATATAATATATAAGTATATATAAAAATGATTTCGTCGATAGGCTCGCTTAAGATGCCATTATACATACAATTCTATCGATCCTTTTTTAATAGGTAGGATGGTGGCAATTGTTACTTCTCGAAGTCAATAAAATAGTTCCTTATTCTCTGAGGCTAGCCAACTGTGGATGTGCCTGACGAGTCGATATCAGTTTTTTAAATAACCCATTAAATTGCAATAGAGAAATAATAATAATATATTTAATAACATAATGATATAATTAACTTAATTACTAATTTTAGGCTACTTGATCATTCTCTAACTGAAATTATTAGTACTTCTTCAATTTTCACTAAAAATATTGATAAAAACCAGAGTAAGAAACGTAGGTTTGAGTCACGACTATCTTCCTTTGTCGAAAAGACTTAGTTTGAGGTCTGGTTTCTATAATTATTATACCTATTGAGGAGCAGTTATAGTATTATTAAATAAGACGATATCAATATATTATATATATTAATTATAATTAATTAATTATGTTATATGAATTATATAATAATAATTGTAAATATAGGATATATTTTAAATAAAATTACTCGGATATTAGTGATATAAAATACTAAAAAGTCCTTTTTCATATTTAAAATACTAAATATCGTTTTCAGATTTTATATATAAGGCTCACATTAAATATAAAATATATTAGAATATAATATATTAGTGGCAATTATCGGATACTCATTGTACGCATATTATAATATAATTATTATAGTATATATATATAATACTATTGAAATTATATAACTATAATATTATATTATATATATATATAAATATAATATATTATATATATATATATATTATATTAATTATATATATTAATAATATAAATATTATATATATATATATTCATTTAATATAATTATATATAAATATATTATTATTATTATAATTATATAATAACTATATATATATTATACATATATATATATATAATAATTAATATATATAATATATTATATATTTTTTATATAAATATATAATATATTAAATATAATATATATTTAATATATAAATTAATATATATTAATATTAATATAATATATTAATAATTTTATATCTTCAAACCTAATATTTATATATATTATATTAATATACTAATATAAATTAATTATAATATATTAAATTATATATATTAATTAAGTCAGTAATAAATATTAATTATAATAATATATATATATTAATATAATAATATATACTATATATATATAGTGATATATATATTAAATATATTATTAATATATATTATTAATATTATTATATATATATAATGGAAGAAAGTTAATTTAAGAGCTCAATATTTAAAACTTAAATCAGATTAGGAGTAATAAATTTAGGGCGCTTACTTAGTTCCCAAGTCTATGGACTCGAGCCCATAATGCTAAGTGTAATACTAACAATTTATTATATTATATACTTATATAAATTAAATATATGTAAGTAAATAATAATATATATTATTATATATTATGATATAAATATTATAATATATATAATATATATATATTATATATATTTATAAATTAATAAGTATATATAATATAGATATATTATATAAATAATATAATTATATATATATATAATACTATATATATATATATATATATATATAATTAATATATATATATAAATTATATTATATATGTAATATTTTAATATATATATATATATATATATATATGTGGTGATTAATTGTTGAAAAAATTAGACATCAATCACTAAATAATAATACTAAGGAAAATTAAATGTATTATTATTATTAAATAGATAATATATAGATAAGGTGAATAAGATATATATATATTTATATATATTATATATTTGATATTTTATATATTGATCTGTTATATATTATGTAAAAAAAAAAAAAAAATAAAAAAAAAAAAAAAAAATAAAAAATAATTCAATACTACATAATACTCATGAGCGAAAAGATACATTTTCGAGAATAATCTATTCTCATCTTTAGGAAATTGGTAAAAATAAATAAATATAAATATAAAAAAGTAT
>JABUQX010004786.1:5000-10000 GCA_015478945.1 Trachelipus rathkii
TTTTTGTTATATTGTGGCCTTTCTCTCTGGTTTCATTTTCTTTCGTTTATAGCTACTATTGTATGCGGTCATAGATCATTCTTTAAATTTATTAATAATGATGTTTCTTATTGTTTTATCATATCCTAACTCTGTTTCTTTTTCACCTTACATTAGTGACCTTCCCTCTGTCACTTTATCACCTACTCATTCCTATGCCCCACTTTTCATTACTCCTTCCATTTTAAAAGATGTCATAGCCAAATGCAAAAATGCAACAATATCTGATCCGTCTTGAATTTCTAATTATTCCTAATTGGGTCCCCAGAGTAAACGTAGTTGTTTTGAATGCCTCAAAAACTCAGATCCTTTAATTTTCTACTCGAAATACCCCTCTAACATCTTCGAAAACACTCAATTCGAACCTTCTTCTAGCTTTAATATCTTGGTTTTTCTTTTTCTCACGATTTTTCTTGGAAAGGATCAAATTATCTCTTACTAAGCAAACTTGTAAAGGGGGTTTGAAGTTCTGAGGCACCTACACAATTTCCTCAAACCACTCCAACTACTTTCACTATATAGGGTTGTTGTTCGTCTCTGTATGGAGTATGCCTCGCACATCTGGGATGGTTTTATTCACACAACTCCTCTTGAAAAGGTAGAGTCTAAGTCTCTTCGCCTAATTAACTCATTCGCTCAATAACTCTCCTCAATCTCTTCTGCCAATCGAATTGTTTGTTGTATAACTCCTTATACTATTGTTATTACAACGGACTCTACTTTTCTGGGTTCTCTAAAACAGGGGTTCCCAAATCGTGGCGTGCCGCGGCACTCTGGGGTGCCGCCAGCGTGTGCAGGCGGTGCGACTCTCTCTACAATTTTCACTACCATTTGGAGATTACAGTCAGTAAAATTCGTTTTTATTACTATGCGCATCACACAACTTTATTTGCACTCGTCTACTACTCTCCCGCGCATTTTGCTTGTAGCCACGTAGTAGCGCTTTAATCTGCTTCAGGCCAGGTTCATCTATGATGGGAGACGACAATTTCTAAAAATGAAAATGAAAAATGCACTGAGCTTCTTTATTGTCAGTTTAACATTTTGGGCAAAATGGCAAGCCGCATACTATTGCCGAACATTAATTTAACTGCCTGAAAGATGTTATTAGTTGCATTTTTTAGGTTCAGATATGGCCAAGAACATTGATACTGTGCATGCAGCTATAAAATAACACTATAAGTATGTGAATTAACACATTTCAGAGACAGCCGAGAAAGAACTTATAAGAAATTGAAAACGTTGATTTTTTAGTTTTACGCTTGATGAAAGTACCCGGACGTAGGCGAGACTTGAGAGTTCTTCTGTCTTTTGGTGAGGTAACCCATTCATAATCCAATAGAAGAGGAACTTTTTGTGGGGCGAAGTGCTTGAGCTTACGCCAACTGGCGACGAAATTTTCAATGATATCGACAAATTTGTATAGGAAAATGGTTTCGGAATGGAGGCAAAGTGGTGTGGCTATTCTGCAGGATGGAAGCGGCGCAATGATTGGAAACGAAGGGAGCCGTCTGTCTAGGATGCCAAGCAAGATGCAGAAAACGCCACAGCAGCCACTGTGTATACATTGGCATTTCCTGGCAACAAGAAAGATGTCACACAAGATTTATAAAAAGCCCGCAACTGGTGATGCTTGTGAAGATAATTATATGTTACAGAGCCGCCGCTTCAAGCACAGCATCGCCGATATGTTTTTGCCCTTTCTAACTTACGCGAACTAGTGACTCCCACTTCATATATTGCTGCGCAAGAAGTAGCAGATGCTTCAAGGGAAAGATTTTTAGCCAGACTCGTTTGAACTAAACGATACATCGGTGGTCACATTCACCAGAGCAATCTTTTTATTCACAAAATTACACTGAAAATGTCGATTGGCTGCTTAAACTTGGGATACTCAAGCCTTTCCGACATAAATTCCGACAAAACTAAATGAAACCACTCTCTTCAAAGGGACGCCGGAAGGAACACAATTAGACCAAAATAAAGGCTTAGCGCACTTTTTTTTTATTTGAAAGGCCGTGTGATTACCAGAGCAAGAAGAACATTCCCACTATTCTCGTTGCAAGAATTAGTGTCAAACAAAATGAGATTCCATCTTCAACTCGAACTTACCTCGAAATTATTATCGCAACATGGATGTTTGGAAAAAAACATTGTTGAGTATTTTCACAAGATATTGATTCTGAGGATGTAGTCTACAGCTGAATGAAACATCTTTCCGTCGGTAGACCGGACAGTAAACTACTGGGTGACAATGAACGCTCTTCTCAAATTGCTGAAACTAAATCCAGTGAAGACCACCAGCACTTTCGAATAACTTAAATACCACGAAGGGGCCAAGAAGAGTTATGGATGCAAAGTGAATGCAGAAAACAATGCTGTTTGCAAGATTGCATTAAAAAGACTTGTGCGTTTTCATCCACTTATCTTATCAAGGTTGCCTCATTAATCTCACGTATACTTACATAAAAAACAGATACAGAAGTAAACTTTTCAGCGTCAAGTGATTTAAGGGTAAAATCCGTTACTTTCCATAAATTAAAGAAAATAATGAAAATTCATTAAAACAGTATCTTCTTACACATAATGGTAACTGAGCCATTATCATTGCAATTGTGTTTTTCCTTGTTTTCCTACACTAAGACAAGTAACTCAAACAATCTAAGAGTAGGCTGTAGGCGCAGATTTTTTTTTTAGCACAACAAGGGTGCCGCGGTGAAAAAGTTTGAGGAACACCTGCTCTAGAAGCATACCTCCTCCTACTCCTTCGAGCTAGATCTACTCACAGTATTATCTTTTCTCTGTCCAACCTCTTGAGTCAGATTCTACACCGATTAACCGCTCAATCTCGCTAGTACTCCCAATCGGTACATTTGTCTTATTTAATTTATATTTATCTTATATCCTGTTGTTTGTTTTTGTAATGTTTATTTGTTTGTATTTAATGTTTTATATTTTTTTGTGATCGATTTAATTTTTTTGTATATAATTTTATTTATATTTATACTTGTTGTCTTATATCTTATATTTACTAATCAATCGTCTCCCATTATTCATTTATTTCGTAACAGTGGTAAATATATCTTATTAATCTCTCATACCCCACCACAACCCCCACCCACCAACAGTCACCGCAAATATTTTTCTGCTTCGTAGGTTACCTTCTGATTTCCATTTTTGCTTTTTCATTTACATTTATTTTTTAACTGGCGTCTGAAGAAGACACGAGAGAGTGGTCGAAACGTACGCCCCCCCCTCTCTTTTAATATCTCATAATTCGGCTGCTAATTTTCTTTTTTCTTTTTTACCCTCTTTGTTATATTTAGTGGTTTTTTACTTTAATTTGTTGTTCGAGTGCGTGAAGGTGGAAGTGACTCATAAAAATAATTTTGATATATATATATATATATATATATATTATATATATATATATATTATTATATATATAATATATATATATATATATTATAAAATATTATAATATTATATATATTATATACAGTATATATATATATTATATATATATATTATATATATATATATATATAAGTATATCATATATATATATATATATATATGACCCATATAAAGAGATATATATTTTTCTTTATATATCTTACACTCATATATATATATATATATATATATATATATATATATATATATATATATAATATATATTATATATATAATATATATATATATACACTCATAATATATAATATATTATATATATATAATAATATATTTAATATATAATATATATATATTTATATATAATATATATTATATATGAGTGTATACTATATATATAATATACTATATATATATATATATAGTTATTATATATATATATATATAATATTATTATATATATATACTATTTATATATTATATAAGCTCATATATAATATACACTTATATTATATATATATATATATATATATTATACTATATATATATACGTGATACTATAATATATATATCTATATTAATATATATATATATATATATATTATATATATAATATATTGTATATATGCTGTGTGTGTGTGTGTGTGTGTGTGTTGTGAAAATAGTTTCAAAAAATTAGGGAAGAGGAAAACAAATCCACATAAAAGGTTAACATGACCCGATACACGTCGTTTGAGAGTTTGAAAGTTAATGGCAGTGACGAAATTGAAAAAGGTAGTCTTCTCTCTCTCTCTCTCTCTCTCTCATCTCTTCTCTCTCTCTCTCTCTCTCTCTCTCTCTCTCTCTCTCTCTCTCTCTCTCTCTCTCTCTCGAAAGGACAGAGCGATATATATATATAAAAAGTTGGTCTGAGGCAGAAGGAGAAAGAAAGAGTTCAATACTATAATTAATTTATTATTTAAATAATCGATTTAATTAATTTGAAATTTAGATAAAATTAGTATGATCATCAGTGGTACGAGATTGGACTGTATTAATTGTTCAAGGTTATCGCGTGTCGTGGTTAGAGAATTAGTAATCGATTTACCTACCTGTATCTTAAGATGACCTAGAGATAAACCATTGATTTTTAACATTGGAATCACTCAGAATCATGACTTTAGAGAAAAAGGTTTAGGTAATCTAATAATTTATGTAGTCAGTAGAGATGGTAAATATTAAAGAGGAATTTATACATAGAAAGGAAGGAGATTCGAAATCATTGAATAGAAATTACGAAGGACTCCTAATTAGTAATAGGACAGTAGAATGAATATGTCATTATAATCATACGCTCAGCATCCATCTTTGGGTGAAAATGAGGATTGAGATAGTAAATGAGAGAGTAACAAGTTATCCTTTGCTGTTGGAATGCTCAAACGTATCGAATTTCAGTTAAGAACAGGATATGAGGTTTAGAGATGAAGATAATGTCAACAAAGTGGAAATTACAGTAAAGACCGAAATTAATGAAAGATGAAAGAAGACCGTACGTCAGAGCAAGCCTG
>JABUQX010004786.1:22500-35000 GCA_015478945.1 Trachelipus rathkii
AGCTGTAGCAAGTACTCACTTGCACAGCCCCATACTGAAACACAGTAGAGTAGGTGAGGATAAACAGGATTATAGTAAAGTTTTTTTTAAAATTTATTTTGGAACAAAGTCTCTTAGCTTAAGGAGTGTATAGTTAGCATAGGATAGTTCACTAATAAGACCATTCATGTGTTCTTTAAAATAGAGCTTATCATCAAGGATAACCCTTAATAACTTGGCAGACGTTGACCGATTTATAATTTCATCTTTTACTCTTACATTTAATTGAATATGTTTTTTTGTTGTTATAATAATAATAATAATAATAATAATAATAATAATAATAATAATAATAATAAAATAATAATAATAATAATAATAATAATAATAATAATAATAATAAAGAGAAGGAGAAAAGAAGAAGAAGAAGAAAACCTTAAAATATATTTATAATAGAGACATTTTATGTGTGTAATATGAGAGAATAAATGGAATTCTCAAAACATTTTATATACATATTTTTAAACTCATAAAATGAATAAAAACATTTTTTATATTTTAAACGAGGAAATTTTGGAGAATTTACCCTTGGATAAAAGAGTTTTTAGGAGGAAAATGTTTGGGTAAAAAATGTTATGAGGATTTTTTTTGTAAATGGGAAATGTGAATTATCATATATAATATTATATATAATATATATATATAATTATATATATAATAATATATATATTATAATAATATATATATAATATATAATATATATATATAATAATATATATTATATATATATATATTATATATATATGTAATATATATATATATATATATATATATATTACTATATATATATATATATATATATATATATATATATTATTAGTATATATATATATATATAATATATATATATATATAATACGTATATATATAATAATAATATTATATATATATATATATATATAGTATATATATATATATACTATATATATATTATATATTATATATATATATATATATATATATATATATATATATTACCGTTGATGGTTAAAAGTCTACAGGCGACATGCAACTCACTAAAGCTGATGAAACCCGTCCCAGTTCCATGTTAAACAATGTCATATCCAGACACATGACCTTTGAAATGATGAACTAAGAAGAAACTTTGTAAAAATAGATGAAGAACGATTGTGTCAGAGATTACCAGTAATTTACGCTAACAAATGGAGTTTATTTTTGGTCAAAAAGCTGGAGGACTGTTTGGAAAGACAAATTGGTTATTCTATCCTCAATGTGCACGATTATGATGTCTATACTATAGTTATCGAAAAGAACTGTGTCCTTTATAACAAGCCATAGTATGAGGATAGTGATATAGAAGTTCGACTGGCGGAGAGTTTTATGAGCCGAAGAGCTTTAAACTTCACCTTTCCAAGAATAACTGTATGAGTGAACCACTCAAATATGCTATGCATTCTACATACATTGCAAGCAACCTGGGAGGTGGTGTGAAAGAGATCTGAAGGAGCTTCAAAAATCCTAACTTCCTAAAAGCTTTTTTAGTGAGAGAAGTAATAATTTTCTAACAAGCAAAATTATGATAAATGGAGTCACCCTAAATTTAAGGAAAAATGAAAAATTGGTTGCAATTTTGAGAAAGTTGTAGTGCTGTGGAAATTATGTCAAGTTGGCAAGGATGAATTGGGTTTTGAAAAATGAACGCAATCATGTATTTTTTCTCCTTCATTAGAAATACGAGAATTATTAGACATTAGTTGCTCTAAGGGCATCTTAGCATTAGGTGTTTGGGTTAAATTTATGCTTTTCGAAACGAAAATAGTAATGAATTTTTATAATTATTTTAACGATTTTCTTTCTTTACAGATCATTTTAAAAATTTAACACAAGTTTCATGAAAATCGGCTGGTGTCTCCGTAATTGATAAATACGTCCATAGACAAAATTGTAAATATGAAATTTGGAGGCCTATTTTTTCATAATTAGCACCTTTAAAAGCTAATATATATATATATATATATATATTATGATATATAATTAATTAATTATAGGTATAATATATATATATTATATATAATATATATATATATATAATATATATATATATAATAATATATATATATATTATATATATATATATAATATATATATATATATATAATATATATATATATATAATATATATATATATATATATATATGCTATATATATATATATATATATGCTATCAAGTAGGATCTTCACCAATGATTTTTTATTAAAATTTGTATTTTTTTTATATTGAAAGGTTATATAATATAATATATATATACTCACTATATATATATTACATTATATAATATAATATATATATATAATATTATTATATATATATATATATACATATATATATAATATATATATATATATATATATATATAATTATATATATATATATTAAATATATATATATAATAATATATATTATATATAATATATTAATAATATATATAGTATATATATATACACCATATATATATGTGTATATAATATATATTATATATATATATATTAATAATATATATATATATATAAATATATATATATATATAATATATATATATAATATATATATATTATATTATATATATATAATATATATAACACATATAATATATATATATATATATAGTATAATATATATAATAATATATATATATATAAATATATTTATATATATATATATGATTTCGTTTGTTTATGCTACTAACAAGTGCAGTAAAAAAATATTTTGCTCTTAAAATTTAATTTTAAAAACTTCAAATCTAATTTTATTCTTTTATTTTGTATATAAATTATTTAATATAATCTAAATTCCAAACTCCTGAAAACAGAATAAAAACAAATCATCATCCAAGAAAATACATTATGGCCGGCAAAATAATGCATAATAAATCCTATTACCATGAAGGGTTATTTAAGCTTTATTAACAAAATGATCCATTAAAAAAATAGAAAAATAAGAAAATAAAAAGAAATAAAAAAAATATTGATTTTCAATCAATCTGCATCTGGCAAACACTTTGTTCACAAGTGTAAAGTAATTCAAAAAGAAATTAATTTTGGAAAATATGATTAGTAATAAGAGTTGATTAACAACCGGATATTTGACATCGTATTACTATGTGAAACCTTAGATTCAAATCCGTTAATCAACTGTGAAAATAATATATAATATATATATATATAATATATATATATAAATATATTATATTATATTAATATATATATATATATATATATATATATAATAATATATAATATATAATATATAATAATATATATATATAATATATATATATAAAATATAATATATTATATATATATATATATATATATATATATATATATTATAATATATATATATATATATATAATATATATTATATATATATATATAATATATATAAATAATATATATATATATATATATAGTAAAAGAATATATTTTAAACGAATTTAACACTTTTTGTTATAGTAAGGAATTATTAATTTACTTATTCAAATCAAATGTTTTCGACCTTTGTTTAAGTACATACAGTATAGGTAATAATTAGTGATACACTATTTCACTACCTATTATTTTAGTATAATTTATTAAAGAATTCGCAATTTAATAGTACTTTATGTTTTATTACGCTTTGTAGATGAAAAATAGTAAAAAAAATTTCACATTATCCTCCTTAATCAGTATAACGTAATTTCATTGTTTATTAATGACTTCACGTTTTATAGAAAATAAATAAAAAATGAACCTCAAATAATGGCAGATTGTTTTAAAATCAGTTTAAAATAGGATACAACTCTTAAATACGATCTCGTAGTTTTTCATTCGTAAGGACAAATAAGAAAAAGCTTTTAATGTAATTTGATGTTTGTGCAAAATTTCCTTTTTTTTGTTAAGCGGGTTTTTGATATTTTTTTGCATTTAAAAAAAAAAAACATTTCGTTTAAAGGAAAAAATTTTATTCTGGAAAATTATTCAGCCAGCCCAAAAAAAAAAAAAAAAAAAAAAAAAAAAAAAATTGATTCAGCAACAGCATTCTCGTAATTTATTTAATTACATAAAATTTAATAATATTTCCCTTCTCTTGAAATATTAGAAGACCATCCAATATGAAAAACGAAATTATAAATATTTGATTTACCTTTTAATTATAAAAGCTTTTCTTTGCATGAAAATACATATAATAATCACCTTTATAAACTTACAATTTTATTTCAACATAAATTTACAAATCCGAAATATTTTCATATAATAATAATAATAATAATAATAATAATATTAATAAGTAATAATTAATAATAATAATAATAATAATAATAATAATAATTAATAAATAATAATAATAATTTCGAAAAATTAAAAAGTTTAGTAAAAAGAGTATTTTAAAAATGTTAATACATAAAATTATTATAGAAGCAAAAATTAATGGTTTAAGATTGAGAAAATCATTGTCTTTTTTAAATTTTCTCCCTTTTCTTAATATGGCAAAAAGCCAACATCTGTCATATTCATGTACAGTAATAATATTAATTACACGCACGTGTAAACACACACCTACACACACACTCATATATATATATATTAGTAATATATATATATTATATATATATTATATATATATATATATAATATAATATATTATATATTATATATTATATTATATATATATCTCAGGCCGTATACACTAGGGTAGAAATTTCAAATTTCTCAAATGAAATATTTTTGAGTCTTTTCAATAAAATAATTTAAATAAAATTAAATCAACTATTACAACTTATTGAAAGTGAAAAAAGAAACTGATTATAAAGTAAATCTTAAGAAAAGCAACTACTTAGTAATAACAATTATAATAATTAAATTCATTTGAAAATTTTCCTTCCTACTCTTTCTTACGAGTAAAAATTCCTAATCTATGGCGTACATATAGATCTTCATATTCATATAAATAATATATTAGGACTAGGCCAAGCGTCATACCTTGGTGCGAGCGAAAAAATACGAAAATTCGCGGAATTTTCGTTCACCCAGTGAAATCGCACGAAAAATTTGAATTTTTTTTTTTTAATCTCTCTCTCTCTCTCTCATCTCTCTCTCTCTATATTATATATATATATAATATATATATATATTATATATATATATATATATAATATTATATAATTATAATATATATATATTTATATATATTAATTATATATATATATATATATATACTATTATATATATATATATACACGATAAGTTTCTCTTATGTGTCAAAAGCATGGCAACAACAGTTATAGTTTGAAATCCTTGCATTTTGTAAATTGTTTGGTTATTAAATAAAAATTCTTTATTACATATTTGTAATATTTAATTTTATATAATTAAATAATTAAAATAGTTTGTATAATGGAAGCAAGTGTAGATTTTTTATTGAAAATAGCTTTAAAAGCTTATCTAAGAAACAACAACAACTTAATTTTAAAAATCTGGAAGGCCTACATTTCTTAATTTCCAAATAACTTCCAAGCAATAATGTTATATAATATATATATAAATATATAATATATTATATATAATTATATATATATATAAATAATATATATATATATAATATATAATATATATATATATATATATATATATCAATATATATATAACTGCCACCCCAATTATAATCTTCAAGTTACGCCACTTATATATATTATATATATATATATATATAATATATATTATATAAATATATATAATATATATTATATATATATATATATAATATATATATTATATATATAATATATATACTTGATTATGACCTCATGTGTTCTGTTTGACTTGGATATTCAATCTTGCCATTTATGTAGCATATGTTGTTCAATATCACGAGCTACTCTTACAAATAGTTAAGCTCTATTCCCTGAATACTTGTAGAACATTAATATATATATATATATATATATATATATGATATATATAATATAAATATATATATATATATATATATATATAAACAGGATAATACATATATGCATATTTATTTTTAATAAATTTATTAATATGAATATATATCTTTGACACTCATGTCAATATAATTTTCCAACATGAGCCATTACAGTATAGTAATATATAATATATATAATATATTAGGGATGTACCATTACAAAAAAGAACCAGAAAAGAGGCCGATACGATACTCTATTTTTTTAGGTCCGATACCGATACGATACCGATACCGATACCATACTTTAATTTATAAATAAAACACACAGTAAAGAGTAGAAACATTTGTGCCACTGCTATCAACTCAAAAGATTTGATTCCCTGTACAAACAATACTTAGCCATTTATATTTTATTTGGTTGTGCCAAGTATATTTATTTTATAAATTAAAATAGTACCTTTAAAGAATAATAATTGCAAATAATATAATATGAATAACTTTTTTATGTTTATGTTAATTAAAAAATATTCCATTCCATTTCAATAAGTATTAACAAAGTTTAGCTACTAGGTCTTGTATGTTTTAACATGATTACAATTTTCAAGAAGATTGGAAAGAAACCTTTTTTTATGAAAACTAAAACAAAAACCATGGGTAAAGATAAGGAAAAAAAATTTAATTTTGAAAAAGAATAATATAAAAAAACTGGGGAAACCCCTTTTTTTTTACAATTTAAAATTTTTCAAATCGAAAAGTTTAAACATAAAAAAAACACTATTACTCAGACATGACATAATAAAATACTCCTTTGAGTTAGATATCATTCAATACTCAAATTCAAAAATTCAACAAATTGGGATGCAAAAACTTTTACGCTTTCATAGTATCTGCGAGACTGTCCTTTTGGGTGAATTTTACATTCCTACCTACACCATAAATACGCTCTCTCTCCTGATGAAGGAGGTGCTTATAATTATTTGCCTGCAAGCACTGATAAAAATGAAAACCTTGGCCCATTTTCATCCCACCGCATGAAAGGATTCTTTCTTCTGTAGGCAGCATCTCAGGTTTTCGTAGAGCCTCATCTCCTCTTTCACAGACTGCAAATTTGAATTATATTTGCTCCTTGATGACTGTCTCTTCAGTTTTATCGATGAGGTTCCCTGGTGTGAATCCTTGAAGTGAATGAATGTCATGCAAGTTCGCCATAACCTTATCAAAGTCTAAATATCAAATTCCTCATCTTCAGTAGTTTATTGCTGAAAACCACCATTTCTCCTATACAGGGGTTGCAATAAGACGGCTTCCACTTCTCTGTCCTTTTTTTTCAAGCAGCAAGCTCCTCGGTTATTGCTTTTTAATGCATTCTAAATGGTTCACCGTCGGAGGCCAATTCTTTGTGGTTTCAGATAGCTTAAGGAATTTCCTTATTAGAACCTTTATTATTTTTTTTTACTTTATCATCAACGTATACGTCAAAACCCTATTCAAAGAGTGGTAATGAAAGTGTTTGCAATACTATTTTAACGCGTGTTAGGCAATGAGCACCACGCCCACTAGGCTTTGAAGTGAGGGAAATTAAATTGAGTAGTAAACCAGATGATGGAAGAGAATTCCACAGAACAGGTGGCAGGAAAAAAAGAAGCACCGCAGCGAACAGTCTGGAGTACTAACACAACCACAAAACTTCATGATGCGACACAGCACCCTTGTGCACAGAGGCGTCTTAAAGGTGGTGGTGACGCGATGTGGAAGTTCCCTCGAGGACTTGCCTCTACAGTACCTATTAGAAAGGGATAAAACACCAAAGATCGCGTCGCAATATAACGGGTCAAGTAACTAAAAGTACCGACAGAATTTATAGTCTTTTGGCCTTTGACCGACCCATATCCAAAAAGCCGGTATGAAACCGAGAGCCCCCCCCCCCACAATATCGAGAACATTCTCCATACAAGGCGTTTGAGACCCTGTATAAGTGAGTAACTGAGAAGAGAAAAAAAGTCTCGCACTCTAACAAACTCCCAGTTTCTTTGAGGCCGCCCTAGCAACCACTGTTATTAAAAAATTTTCAAAACATTTTTTTGTTATGTTAAGCAAGGATGTTATATTTCAACGGAGAGACGAAAAAACCGTCTAAAGAATAGAAAAGTTAAGTTCTTAGAGAGAGAATTTTAAAGTTGGTTTTAAAGAATAAATTTCACAGCTTGACACACCCAACCTGAAATTCTATCCAGATAAGCGAGAATAGAATCGAAAGATTAAGACGAAGCATTCTAGAGTAATAAAAGAGGGAGCAGAAATGATATGAGTTGAAGAATGAAGGTCAAGTCATCGACATATGAGTAGAGTTAGATGTGCAGGTGAGAAGTTCATTGATGAAAAGCAGGAATAAAGTATGAGATAAAAGAGCCCGAGGAACACCACTATTGCAGAAAAAGAAGAAGTTCCCATCAACAAACACCAACATTACATGTGTCGAAGCGTAATAGACATAAGAAGCAAAGTAGAAGAAGAAACCCAAAAGAGTTAGCTGGAGAGCAGTGACCTCCATATCGTCAAAATGCTTTGGATATGTCAAGCGCACCACACGTCTTCCCGTAGTTCCTAAACGGCGGAAAACCATAAATCGGTTAAATAGAAATATATCGCCAGTAGATCCGAGCACTGAAAGCCTACTTGGTAATCAAAAGAAGGGAAAAATCAAGATGATCTAAAAGGAGAGTTGAGAAGGGTTTCAAAATCTAGAAAAATACAAGTGAGAGCCAGTAGGCGTAGTTAGAAGGATCAGGAGCAGCAATAATTTTATCGGAACTAGGTTGGACATATGCCGCTTCAAGTTCCAACACTAGGGAAAGTGCTAAGTATAGCCATAAGAATATATGTTGAACGAGGGGGTCAGCACGGAAGCCACACTTCCTCAAAACTCGGAGAGAATGCATCCGGGCACCAGCCTCCTAACGTTTATAGATTTCAGGAGCTCATCCACCCCAATCAATGAAATAACAGATAAATTGGTCGCCGGGATGATTCAGGTGGAGAGAATACCGAAAATCGTCCAGGTCGTGGCTGAATTTGCGGGCGCTAAGAGCGGGAGACGATTGCCCATTGCAAGGCAGAGTATTAACAACAGAATCATCAGAGAATAAGAGGAGAAAGACAGATTTACAGAATGTTAGAGAGTTTTGGCAAGAGGCCAAAAGATTTGTCAGTAGAAGAACAAGGAGGTCAGCGCATTTTCGTTTAACGAAAGTCCGCTTTGCTCGTCGAAGAGTATCCCTGCAAAGATTTCTAGCTGAATGAAAATGGCGAGATAGAGAACGAGAATTTTTCCACACTCGATAGGCACTGTCTCAAGGCCTGAAGTCAGAGAACAAGCACGATCAAACCATTGATTATGAGGAGAAAAATATTTAGTCCAAGAAGGAATGAACCTGCTTCATCCCATTAACAATTACAGCTCCCACCTTTATCGGCAGAATCTGAAGCATCTTAAGAGTCAAAGCAGTCACATCAATTATAGTTAGCTGAAGCAACCAATGCCCCCCAATCGCCCGATCAAGTGCAGGAAAACAGCATAGGCAGGATAAAATGTTGGAAGAAAGTATTTAAAATTAGTGATATAAAGTTTGTCAGATTTACCATAGGAGCATCGGTGTAATTTATAGAGAGAAGACTAGTGGGTGAAAACATAGGTTCAAGTGTGTTTAAGAAATTCGGTTTGGACATTCCGGAAGTGTGTAGGTATTTAAATCAGTTGCTCCAGATCGTTGAGATACTGAATGATTCTCTTCCCCCAATTAAATAATACGAAGAACCCAACAATTCATTTTGTTACATGAAATCCCAAATAGAGGACCTCAGTATTTGGATGAAAGATATAACAGTTCTCGTGAGAAGTAGTAAGTAATCAAAAAGCATGAAAATCTGTTCTTAGGAGAACAGTAGCAGAAGCATAAAATTATTGTAGTAGATGATTTAAGCCACAGAAACATCGAATTATATCTATATCTATATCTTCTTCTTCTTCTATATAGGAATGTTTATGTATTTTACATAGGCACATACTCCACCCCTTAGAACGAAAATTATAAAATAAGTTATAAGCTGGAACGTAATTAAACGAGTGTGAAGGATAAATTCTTATCATCTGGTCTCAAGCAAGAGCATAAAATTAAGTATGATTAGAGAGGATTGTATCTCCCATTGGATGCAGAGTCATAGAGTGCAACCATTTATGTTGCGTAAAGTCAAAAGAAAGCCACGCCTGTGCAAATAACTGCTATCATACCGACGCACCACGCACACCACACAGCACACGCCACGGACACGCCACACCAATCACAAATACAAAAGAAAAGAATAAAAACAGAAACAAATAGACAAAAACCAAAGGAGAAATGAGGAAAATTTATTCGTTACGCTAAAACCAAATTAAAAACGATTAAAACCCTATTTACAGCAAATATCTACAATATGAATAATCCAGAAATTTAAAAACATCTCAACCACTGCACACGCATCTAACTCGAAGCAATGCGTTACAAAAAAAAAAAAAATACTTATCAAACTAAAAAAGTAGATAAATCATGTATAAAATTATAATAATGGCTGCTCCAAATAGGTTAAGTTTACGCAAAGACCAAGTTTGGAGAATACGCTAAAAATCTTAAGTTTTTTTAAAAAGAAATCCGAGGAAAAAAAAAAGTAACTTCTCGTTACTAGCTCTATCATACTATTAGGATACATAGAATTTAGTAATTGAATCTAAAAGTTTCTCATATTTTTCACCCAAAAAGTAAGAAGTATCGGCTAAGTTCGCGCCATTTTAACCGATACATACTACTTCTATACTTTTTGGGTGAAAAAAATATGCAGAAACTTTTATTCAATAAAAATCTAGTTCGATTAGAAGCTAGTACCGATAGTCACTGTTTTTCACATTTTAGACCTTAGAACTTTAGCGTTGTCTCCAACAATTGGTCTTAGAGCGTAAACATCAATTACCTATTTGGGAAACCACATTATCTATAAATATCACTACAACTTTATCTACTTTTTTATGTTGATACATAATAGTATTTTTTTTTTTTTAGTACGACAATTTCTTAGAGCTGTGTGATGGTGAGTTTATTTTAAACTTCTGAGATTATATCAATATTTTGATAATTTGCTGTAAAAGGGTCTTTATCGTTTTTAAAGGTTAGGTTTAGCGTAACGAATAAACTTTTCCTCACTCTCCTTGGTTTTTTGTCTATTGTTTCTGTCTTTTCTTCTTTCTTTTTTTTTGATTGCGTCCCTGCGTGTGGTGTGCGTGTGCGCTCGTGCCGTGTTGCGTCCGTGCTTCATGATAGAGATCTGCATCAGGCGTTGCTTTCTTTTGACTTTACCAACATCAATGGCTTGCTCTCTAACTTGCATCCATGGAATACAACCTCTCTAACTCTAAACCTAATTTATGCTCTTGTCTGAGACCAGTGATGACTAGAAATTCATCCTTAACTCGTTTTAATATATCAGCTATAACTTATTTATAAATTTCCGTTTAAGGGTGAATATTAAACGATTGAAGATGAATCTTAGTCTCTGTCGTCTCAACAAGAGATAAAATTAGGTATAGAGATTAGAGAGTTGTATTCCATGATGCAGAAGTTAGAGTGCAAGCCATGATGTTGTAAAAAGTCAAAAGCACCAACCACCCTGTTGCATCTGCGATCATCACGCACACGCACACGCACACCGCACACGCACACGCACACTTCCACGCAATCACAAAAAAGAAAAAAAAAAAACAGAAACAAATAGACAAAAACCAAAGGAGAAATGAGGAAAATTTATTCGTACGCCAAATAAAACCTAAATTTAAAAACGATAAAACCCTATTTACAGCAAAATATCCAAAAATAATAATCCAGAAAGTTTAAAAACACACACACACACTCACACGCTCTAACGAAATTGCGTACAAAAAAAAAAAATACTATGATTCAACTAAAAAAATAATAAAATCTGCTATAAATTATAATAATGGCTGTCCAAATAGGTAAAATTTACGCTAAAGACCAAGTTGGAGAAACGCTAAAAATCTAAGTTAAAAAGGATAATCAGAAAAAAAAAAAAACATAACTTGTTACTAGCTATCTATATCGAACTAGATTTATTATTGAAAAGTTTCTCAAATTTTTCACCAAAAAGTAAAAGTATCGCTAAGTATCGGCCATTTTTACCGATACGATACCGATACCGATACCTTAAAAATCGACCGATACCACCGATATTTTCTGGTATCCGTACATCCCTAATATATATATATATATATAATATATATATATATATATTATAATATATATATATATATAATATATATAATATATATTAATATATATATATAATAATATATATATATATATATATATACACATATATAATATAATATATATATATAATATATATATATATATATATATATATATATATATTATAATATAAAATATATATATAGAGATATATATTATATTATTAATATATTATATATA
>JABUQX010004788.1:0-33604 GCA_015478945.1 Trachelipus rathkii
ATACTAATAATATATATTATATATAATATATTTATATATATATAATAATATAGTATATATATATATTATATATATATATATATATATATTACGGTATATATATATTATATATATATTTATCATATATATATAATATATATATATATTATATATTTTTTCTTCTTTTCTTTTCGCGTTTGTGCTTCTGTGATGTTTTTCGGTGTCATTATTTCATATTATTAATATTATATATATATATATTATATATTATTAATATATCTATTATATATATAGTATATATATATATATATATATATATATATAATATATACTATATATATATCTATATATATATTTTATATATACGGGTATATATTTATATATATTATATATATTATATATATATATATATATAGTATATAATTATATAATATAATATATTAATAATATATATATATATATTATATAATATATATATTATATATATAGGTACCGTAAAATGGGGGGAAATCGGTCAAAAATCCCGTTTTTTTTTTATGAATCATGAAAAATCGAAATTTAAAGTTACATCTTTACTTAATAGTTTTTCTCACATTTGGAGTTTCCTTAATTTTATAGAATAATTAAAAACTAATCATACGAAATAAATATTTTTAAAATTTTTTTTAAAATTCCATTTTTCAAAAAATTGATTTCGGGAAAACGGTCAGTGGCGTCGGGGCAGAAACGGTCATTAAATATTATTACTTCTGTGTTTTATCCAACTATTTTAATTATAATTAAATGTTAAGTAGATTTAATAATGTTATAGAAAATTTGGATAGAAAAACACAAGTCTAAGTATATTTTTATGACATTTTCCAATCGTCGAATTTTTTCCAACATTATGAATTTTTAATTTTCATTGTTTATTTGCATCATTGAAAAAACAGACTTATGAAATATTTTATAAATTTATAATAATAATAAATATCTTACACACTTTACAACATATAGGTCTTTATATACGAGTACGCTATCGTATCTATCATAACACAACTTAAAAAATATTTTCTTTTTTTTGTTGGCATTTTTGAATGGCTGTATTTCTTAAAAAACAAGCAAATACCAAGGTCAATATTGCAGGTGAAGGAACACCTATGGTAGTAGTATAATGTGTGAAATTTCAGATTTTTAGCACTTACCCCCTCAGAGATATTAAGGTTCAACAAGTTACCGATTTTCGAATAATTGATTTTTGGACCCCTGTAAATTTCTTTTGAAAAATTATTTACCAAATGTTCAATAATTTAAAGTTAACCATATTTAGTATGTATCATAACACAAAATTTTATATCGTTAATTATTTCTTTTAATAATACACCCACGCAAATGGAAATTTC
This sequence comes from Trachelipus rathkii, assembly GCA_015478945.1. Classification (NCBI taxonomy): domain Eukaryota; kingdom Metazoa; phylum Arthropoda; class Malacostraca; order Isopoda; family Trachelipodidae; genus Trachelipus; species Trachelipus rathkii. The sequence continues at coordinate 1,362 of JABUQX010004788.1, forward strand.
TTCGATTTTTTACACAATTTTTCGGATTCATTTTCATGGTGATATATTATTTTCCAAAAAAAAACGAGGAAAGGCCAAAAAATGTACCTTAAGTACCCTAACAAATACCTCTTATGAAATTGGTATAAGATTACAAATATGGAATAGTACTTAAAATGTTAACTTATTAAGTGATAAGTTATTGGCTCACCTGGTCAAACATTTTGGCTCCCTGTTACAACCAGAGTAAATTACAAAACGACAATGGTGGTTTGAACTTGCCATGGATAAACATTACGCCATGCAAATAAAAAGTTTTCCAAAATTATCGGCGGCCATCATCGTACGGAAAAAAATGGATTGACCCATATTATATATATATATATATATAATATATATTATATATATATATATATAAATATTATATATATAGTATATATATATATTTTATATATATATATATATAGATAATATATTAATATTTATATTATATATATATTATATATATATATATATAATATATTATATATATATATATTATAATATAATATATTTATATTATATATTTATATCAATTTAATTTCAAAGGTGTGGTATCGGTTAAAGGTATTGGCAAAATTTTACTGATACCAATACCACTACTCACAAATTTTTATTGATACTGATACATCAAAAATCGACCGATATATAAACAAGTTGCATATATATATAATATACTATTATATATCTCTATATATTATATAATATATATATTATATATATATATATATATATATTATATATATATAATATATATATATTTAAAGGTCAAAAATTCTGGCATCATTTAGCAATGTTTATTGGCGGAAGGGCGAGACTACGTGGTTTTCAAGAAAATATAGGTCCTTTCGGACTCAGGAAGAAACAACCAAGAAATGTTAAAAATGCTGATAAAAGTTTTTCTTTTCTTTAATATAAGGAAAAATCTAAAAAAAACACATTCAAATGGCTACACAAAGCCAATAAATAAATTGTATGTCTTATAATAAAATTCTATTAAGTTTTTCCAAATTTTTGTGTGAAAAGTTTATAAAAAATTGTTTTGGGAAGTCGAAAGGAGTCGTTTTTTTTAATCGACTTCCCGACTCCGACTCTTACCCTGAAAACGCTTGACTCCGACTCCCTCCCTGATATATATATATATATTATATATATATATATATTATATTATTATATATATATATTATAATACTATATATATATATATATATACGGTATATTATATATATATATATAGGTATATATACTATAATATAATAATATATATATATTATATATATATATATATATATATATATAATATATATTATATATATATATTATATATAATATAATAATATATATATATATATAATAAATATTGATATATATTATATATACGGTATAATTAATATATATATATATTATATGTATTCTACTTTTATGTATATATATTATATATATATATTTATATATATATTATTATATATTATATATATATATATATATATATTATATATATATATATATATACTATACTATAGCGTCGGGCGGATGACTTGGACACTTTAGGTATAACTTCGTCTCCCGACTTTCCTTAATGCACTGTTTATAACTATTACATTGCTTTATATAAAAAATGTATTATATTATTAACATATTACAACTTAGGTAATAATATAGTTTTTATAAAGTTTAAATTTAAAGCTGTATTCACCCCTACCTTGGAGTAGTGAATAATACAATAAGCACACTGAAAACGAGATAAAAGATAATAGCTATAAGGTAAAATTTATAGGTAGAATAAATAATATATTAAAAAACGATATAAGTAAAATCAATTATTTAAGACAATATATTAAGAAACCTATCAATAAATAATAATATTGCAATTTCGCACATACTGCGACTTGATACCCTTGCCAGGCATAATATTTTTTTTAGGAGACCAAAATTTAATATTTACTGTGTTATTCATAAATATTAGAATAGATTACACGTACAGGGTAAGAGAGCATCAGGAGAAACAATCTATAAATGATATCAAGTATATATAAAAAAAAAAAACGTAATTCATTTAATGCAAATCATACACGCAACATTATGAGACGACCCTTCGTTGTTGAGGAAAAAGAACCTACTCAGAATGGAACCGCTGCCAGGCTAAGATGTTATCTATATTTAAGGAGTTTTTGATAAATATTTGAATAAACCTTTTTTTTTAAGTTCACCCATGAAATTGCTCGCATGAAATACATTTTTTTAGGTAAAGTAATATTTTATTAATATAATAATATATATAAAAAGACGATATAGAGATAAAGAAAAATATTTGATGCAGCACATTACTGAAACGAGAAGTCGTATCATTCTTATCCTGCATTTAGGCAGAGGCATCTGATAGCCTACGGTCGGCAGATAAGATGACACTAATTTTTAAGGTGTTATTAATAAATATTAGAAAAATACATTTTTTAGTTCTTCTCGACCTACCGGGGACGACGGGGGGACTTCGTCCCCCTCTGTCCTCCGTCGGCTCGACCCCTACAAAGGATATAAAAAGAAAAAATAAATTTTCTCCAAAGCGCATAAAAATAAAAATGGTTAGTGCTAGAAATGTGACCTAGAGAAAAAATGGCAGGATTCAAGCTCAATCAAGCCTACACTTGCCCAGCGTCTACAGATTATACTATTTTTTAGTGTTATTATAAATATTAGAATAATAATTTTTTTTTTAAGTTTTGGTTTTAAATAACTTTCACTTTTTCAAAAAAAATTGTTTATTTATTTCCTGTAGATGTTTAAGTTTTCTCGTTACATCATGATGCTTTCGGGAGTCTGGCCATATATATATATAATATTATATATATATATTTATATATATATATATATATATATATATATATATATATAAAATAATAGGCTTAATTTTACATTTCGGCAGCAAAAAATAAAAAAATCCACTCGATATTTTATGGGAATTAAAGATACATTGATATGTAATATTAATCGATTAGCGTCGGCGGGGTTGACCGGGCCCGCTCTTTAGGAATAGGGTGATTCGGTCACTCTATAATAAAATAAATATAATAATAAAAAAAAAAAATTCGCTCATTTGAATAGCCACGCGATACGTACTAAAGTTTTATTTAATCATCTTTATTCTAAAAGGTTTTTTATATTTTAAAAATGTTAGAATTAGGGACAAATGCTTCAAATAGAATGTCACTTTTGAAAACTGTGAGTTTTTTTAACTTCGTCATAAAATGAAAATTTTTTATCAATTTTAATTTATTTTTAAGTGGATACACTCGATATGTTAGCTTTAAGCTGCAAAGGTAAATTTTTTTATCCAAACAGTATAGGTGGCAAATTTCGGGGCTACTGGTCAATTTCCCGGCCTATAAATGATGAGGGGTGACTCGGACCACCAGTTTTTCGTATTTTACGTATTATAGACGTTTTTTATTACGGTTAATTAATTTAATATAATAAAAATTAACTTATAAGTGAAATTTTTTTAAAAAAGGTGAAAATTTTAATAAAAAAACGAATTAAAAATGCAATTTTTGGGCGAGAGGGGTGATGGTACCAACTTATTTTATTCGTCATGTTATTTATATTATTGATCATTTGTTATTACTTTATTTATTATTCTTTAATATGATAAATAATATTATATTATTAAAAAATTAAAATATAAATTGAATTTATACATAAAAGTGGAATTTAAACAGATGTCCAGTCAACTCAATGTGGTCCGCTTCACCCCTCCACGTCTAGCTGACTCAGCGTTATTCAAAACTTAATAAAACTTTTATTATTGTAATACATTATTATTTCTTTTTGTGTCTTATGAACCGACTATAGGGCCTGATTTACAAAAAAAAAAAAAATTCCAAAAAAGTGCATTAGGGGAGAGTCGGAGGACCAAGTTACCTGGTGGCTCGGTCACCGCCATAGTTGAAAATGATTTTTAAGCAGTGAATAACCAGTGATTGCCAATTTGTCATTTTGCCAATACGATCTAGTGCGTTATTGTACTATTAGTCAAATTTTACTAAACGCTGTTCTTATTTTATTGATTTTTGAACGTGTAGTTTCTTTTTTCATCAACATATTGGGCATTTGACTTTTCTTTAATAAAATCTAGTGCTCTGATTTTCTGAGTTGGCACACTGTTAAGGCAACATCACATCAGTATTGGTCAAAACTATATTCCGTCGGTGTTCTTTAGTGGACACGTTTAGGTAAGTTTAGAAAAATGAAGTAGTGTTTTTTATATACTGAAAAACGGTGAGTTTTGCTAGTTTTTTTTAGCATTGTTTAATTTTGTACAACATGTAACAATAGCATAATGTACTTGATTTAGTCAAACAGTTTAGACTGGTTTTAACTTTTTAGGAGTATTAATATTATATATATCTATATATATATATATATTATATATATATATATATATAATATAATATATATATATAATTAGTATCCTATATATATATTTTTCGGCAGCTACTAAACAGTTTATCAGTAAGTTAGGGCTAGTTTTACGGCTCAGTGGTCAGTAAAGTTTAGGGGGCTAGTTTTTACGGAGCAGTGAGTCACGAACGCCTAAGATTGGAGTATTTACCTTTTAGGGCTCGACCGCTGGGGAGGATTTGGGGGCGTTTCATTAACCGGAGGGGATGAGTCGGCAGGAACCCCGCGACACCAAAGACAAAGCGCGGGGTTCGGCGACATCGGGGGTTAGTCCCGTAGTCACCTAGAGCCGAAGAACCCGACTCCTGACATCGGGGACTACCCGTGGGTATTATATAGTGATATACCAAAAAGGCATTAATCTAATGATACTTCTTGGACATTTGATTTATATATATATACTATATATGTGCACATAATATATTATATATTAGTATATATATATTTATTTTTTTTTTTACAGTTGTCACCACACTCACGGCAGAGCCCTATTCAAGAGGGGTGTTAACACAGGACTTGTTGCCGCAAATACGCAGATGACGCAGACGCTGGCCTTGAAGTGGGGAGATAAATTCAGCAGGAGCACACAGTAAGAATGGAAAGTGAATTCCGACAGAAGAAAGAGGTGGCAGAATAGAAGGAAGCACGCAGCGACTAGTCTGGAGTTACCAATATAATCACAAAACTCATGTGCGATACAGACCTTCTTGTACTGACGAGGGCGACGTTAAAGGTGTGGTTACGCGGGTGAAAGTGTCCCTCGGAGCACTGCACTAGGTACCTATAGAAAGAGATAAGCACCAACCTCGCGCCCAAATGATAGAGGGTCCATAGTGGACTGGAAGAGTCTGACAATTTATAAGCCTTTTGGACTTTGACTCGACCCTACTCAAAGCCGGGTGAAAGCCAGAGCCCCCAATATGGGATATCCATACAGGGCGGATGAGGTCTTGTATAGCTCGAGAACTGGAGAAAGGAAAATTAGTCTGCGTCTAAACGAATCCAGTATCTTTGAGGCGCTCCTCAACCATTTGATGTGAGGTTTCCAAGACAATTTTTTTTTTGTTAACAGCCAAGGATGTTTATATTGTCACAGGAGAGACGAGAGACGCGTCGAAGAGAAAGAAGTTGAAGGTGGTCTAGGAGAGGCGAGATTTGTAGGCAAGTTGAGTGTTTTAAGAATTGAATTTCCAAGGTTCACACCCACCCGGAAATTATCCTCCAGATCAGCGAGAATAAAATGGGGAAGATTAAGACGAGAGGCCAATTCTAGAAGTAAAAGAAGAAGCATTGAATGATTAAGATGAAGGGTCGAGTCACGGCATATGATGAATAGAGTTAGATTGTGCGGTGAGAAGATCATAAGAAAAGTAGGCAATAAAGTAGGAGATAAGCCAGAACCCTGAGGAACCAACTATTGACAGGAAAAGAAGTCGCCCATCAACAACAGCCGGATATTGAAGCGATTTGACTAACTAGAACATAAGTAAGAAGAGAAGAGGAAACCAAAGGAGGGGAGTTGGAGGTGCGTGCCATACCCCGGTAACTGGCTTTGGATAGCAAGCGCCACCACGCAAGTCCCCGTAGTTCCTAAGGGGCAGAAAACCATAAATCAGTAGATAGGAAAGTATACGCCAGTAACCCGACGCCGGAAAGCCGTACTGGTGATCGAAAAGTGAGTGAAATTCCAGATGATCTAAGAAATGAGAGTTGAAAGGGTCAAAGATCTTAGATGAATACAAGTGAGAGATAGGGCGGCGATAGTTAGAAGGATCAGAGCGGCTCCATGAACTTCATGTATGTACGTGCTTCCAACCTGAGGGAAAGTGTTAGATTGGACATAGGAATATTAGTTAACGAGGGGGCGGGATAGCACGGACAGCCACTCGACTACAAAACTCGGGAGGTTTACCCATCCGGTCCATCCTTCCTAAGTTCCGAAGAATTTCAGGCAGCCACATGCACCGTATATCGAATGTAATCACAGGCAAAAGGCATAGGACACCCCCCCCTGAAGAGAAGGAGGAGGATGGAGAATGCAGAATCGTCCAGGTTGATAAAGATATTAGGGCTGACGAGATTGGGCTTTCCAGTTGGAGGAATTAGCTAACAAACATCAGGGGAATAAGGGGAGGAAGACAGATTACAGAAGTTGTTAGAGATGTTTGCAAGAGGCAGAAAGATTTGTCAGTAAGGAAACAAGGAGGTTAGCGCACTTCTGTTTGAGATTAAGACCCGTTTGCTCGTCGAAGAGTATCCCCTGCAACGATTTTTAGCAGATGGAAATTAAGCAAGAGTGATAGGCAGGACACCGCAGAATTTTTCCACTCGATAACCCGCACTGTCTCTAGCCTGACTGGCCAGCAGAGAACAACACGATCGAACCATGGATTATAGGAGAGAAATTCTAGTCGACAGAAGGACATAACTGCTCATCCATCAACCGATTACAGGCTCCTACTTATCGGCAGAAGTCGAAGCGGTCACCCAGAACAAGGAGTCTATCCAATTATAGTACGTAGAACACGCAATCCCCCAATAGGCATAACAAGTGCAGAAAAAACCGAGTAAGGGAGATGGAGCTGTTGGACGAGAAGTATAAAATTAAGAAATAAGGTTGTGGTCAGATTTACCTGTAGGAGCGTAAAGTGGTGTAATTATTAGCAGAGAGGACAGTGGTGAACATAGGTCAAGTGTGTTCAAGAATTGGTTGACGATCGGAATGTGTGTGGGTTCTTTGAATAGTGCTCCAGATCGTTGAGAAATGCTGAATGATTCGCCTCCTCCCCACCTAAATCGTATGAGAGGACCCACACCATTCAGTGTTATGTACAATGTGAAATCCCCTAAATAGAGAGCCTCGGCATGTGGGTAAATTGTGCATTTGGTGAGATAGGTAAGGTAATCAAAATAAGCGTGAAAGTCTGCTCTGTTAGAAAAAGTAGCAGAAGCAAGATATGTATGAAGAAGAAATGATTTTAAGCATCAGGAAATCGGAAGTTAGGATCAAGATCACGAGACTGTTACGGCGAGTGTTTATGTTTCACATAGGCACTATCACCCTTCAGACGTGAAATTATGAATAGTTATAGTTGGATATATTAAACGAGTAGAGGATGAATTTCTTAGCCATCTGGGACTCAGACAAAAGAGGTTAGGGTTAGGATTAGAGAGGTGGTATTCCCCGGATGCGAAGTTAGAGTGCAAGCACGGAGTTGGTGAAGTCAAATGGAAAGGCCCGCCCTGCGCAATCCGCCGACTCATACACCACACACACAAGTACAACACAAAAAGCAAGCAACAACAGAACAAACAGACAAACCCAAAAGAGAACGAGGATAAATTATCTCGTAATGTCTAACCTAAATTTTAAAGACCTGTAAATTAAAAAATACGCTCAAACCTATATTTACAGTAAATATCTACAATATAAATAATCCAGAAAGTTCAAAAGAAGAAAAAATACCCATTGATTATATATAATTAATAACATGTATACAATTAATAATAAGGATATTCAAATACGTAAACGCCAAAAAAAACTAAGTTAAAAGAATCGAGAACAATAAGACTAAACCAAACATACCTAGTTAGCTAACTACTATTGCTTTCAACTGCCTCCTACAACTAACTATCAGTTCTTAACATTAAAAAGTTCAATTAAAAAATTAAAAACGGGATAATCTTATCTTTATAAATTACATCAGATTCTTCACATTTTAAAACCATAATAGTTAAACAGACGCTTAAAACAGGGCATCACATTAATATACAAAACACACTTATAAAAAATAAATAACCAAAACGATATAAACTACACAAGAGATTTGAATAGCCCTGATATTAAGGCAGGTGTAAATTAGCACATACATTTTTTCAAAAGTTTCTTATCATCTTGAGAGATGTCCGGTAAATTCAACACCAGTATGATCAAAAGGAAGCACAAAATTAACTCTATCTAGATGGATAAACACCTCTTGCATTTTCTTTAACCAAAAGAGTTGGACCATTTCATCACTCTTGCTTATGAATTTGAAAATTTTAGAAGTTACCTAGCTCTAAAGTTTATGCACACTGGCCTCACACAAACATTTAAGTATACTAATAGGCCACTGAGATTGATTTGAAGTACTTAACAAGATACCTTAAGCCACAGCGGCAATATTGAAAGAAATGCAGTGGTTGTATTACCTCTGGAAATCAGATCTGCTGAGTTTTCAACAGTATTGATAAGGTATAAGAAATGGACACTTTGAACTCTTGTTTCTCTGAGCCTATTGTTTACAAAAACATTTTATTTTTGGCTCTTCGGTATAGGAACCACGAAAGAACGATTGTCACATTCACAAAAATTTTGATGGTTTTGAACTGAACATCGGAAATTTCTTGTGCACTTAAAAAAATACATACACACAAAAATACATAAATACATAAATTTCACTTTTTCAAAAAAAAACATTTTGAAAAAGTGAAATACTGATTTTTTTTTTTCACTTATCCGATCAACGTCAAATTTTTATGGCATGTAAAGTCGGCCGAGATACATCTTTTTTACTTAGATAATTTTCTTGTATATTCAAAAGAAAATCTTTTAAAATTTTCCAAAAATTGTTTTTTTGAAAATTTGTTCCAAAAACAGTATTATCTAACAAAATCCCTTAAAAAAAAGTGTCCAACTTATTAAAGAGACCAGGATCTTGAACTATGAATTGATGCTACCTTCATCAAAGTGCCTTGAATATCAAATATAACATTTTTTTGAACTATGAATAAACGTAGACATTAGCAAAATTCTCTGCAAATCTAACATTACTCAGTAAAAACTTAACCTTAGCCCGCGTTTCTAACACATCTTCACCAGTTAACACAGTAATAACTTACAAAACATTTCATTTTCTAACAAAGCTAGTATAACCTAACAGATCTAAATACCCTGAACTACGAATAAATGCTTAAATTAACAATATATCCATCAAAGACAGGATATTTTTCACGTTTACATTTTTCATTTACGTTAAATATCAAATCGAACTTAGGCAAAGTTACATAATAGTGTCAAAGTAGTACATAACTCTGATCATTTCCTCCAAAGATGTCTCTTAAACCCTAGCAAACTAACCTACCTAGCAATACTAGAGTTGATCGAACTTACCAACAACGCTGTATTGCTTAAACATATCATCGTGAGATTGTGAACATTCGGCACTAGACATGTTTTTGGTACTTTCTAGTACCTTTCTTACTAGACGAATGTTTTGAGCGTTTTTGAGAGGAGGCCTCGCGTACCCGAAAACCCATAATTTGGCTCCTCAAGCGTCAAAAATGCACAACAATAGTAGCTTTTGAAAATCTACCAATGCTGGAGCTAACATTGAATTCCATTCCTACACTTTTTAGATAATAGTCCAATCTTTGTATGTTTCAAGTTAGAAGTCATTTCGAAAAAAAATAGTAGTAGGAGATAGGACAAATGTCAAAAACAATAATTTTCAAAAATTGAAAATACCAAAACAATGATTACAGACACAGAAAAACACTCGAAAAAAACGATTTATACTAGATAAAACTACAGTTTGGCGTTTATTTGGTCAAAATCAGCTGAAAATACCGAATTTTATGTCCATTTTTAGGGGGAGGGAATTTGGGCTCAGACCGAAGCAATAATTGGATGAAATGAATAAATGAAAATAATAAAAAATTAGATAACAAAATTGAATCACAGAGTTTCGAATAAAATTAGAAAATAATGTATGAATAGTTCTTTCGCAATATATTTTTCTTAAAAGAAATTGCTGCAAAATAAGTGGGGTCCTTAAGGGTTTCCTTAATATTCTAACTCTTCCTCTGAAAAGAACCCAAAGTGATTGAATCTAAAGATTACGATGGTGTATATTGTAAGATAAATTAGATTTATTTTACGAAGATCTTTTGGAAAAAACAAAACAACATTTAATGTTATTGGAATGGCTTATAAAATTTCACACTCAAATATATTTTTTTCAATTTATTTATATTACATATTTTCACAGTATAAATTACAAATTAGCCTATTTTACATAAATATTATCAGCTTTAGCTATATTCTCATTCATGAAAAGGACAAATCAACTCAAATAAAATAACAATAAACTTTAATTCCCATAGTTAAGAGAATGGAATAGCATATTTTACCAACACCTTTATCATTTTTTCTTGCTTTTAATTTCGAAAAAAAAAAAAAATTCTTTTAAAATTCCTTGGTAACATTACAAATGGCATATCCCGATGGTTTAACATTGTCTCGAACTTGGATCTTCCCATAAGAAATTTCAATATCATGTGCAAAATAAACTAATCGATGATTTTCAGAATCATAATCTGTGAATGGAAAATCATCAAAATCTTTCTGACCATCAGAGTAATCGTAGATTGGAAGTATGTAATCAGAATCAGAAATTAACGTGACTCCTGAAAATCAAATAAGAAATATTGAATAAAAGATTACAAAGAACATAAAATAATAAAACGCAAATAATTAATTCATTAAGACATATTTTGGGTTAAATGTTAACTGAAGGATGTTCATAGCAACCACCAGTAGATCACATTTACTCTTAATCACGATTACATTTAAAACTCACACGACTGGGTCATTGGATACAATCGTGACTACCCAAGGGGAAGGGTGGTAAATTACCTTAAGTTTTAAAAGGCAGAGCCTTGCTCACCTTTCAGTTACATCCACAGTAAAGAAGATGTATGAATATAAAAATTATTATGTTAATATAATATAATATATTATGATATAATATAAAAAAGTATTATAATTTCTTTTCAATTGAGTCGGTGATTAATGTTTGATATTTCTCGTTTTATTTGTTAAATTTTTGATTTTCGGTAATAAACAAAGGATCGGTCTCCTTTAATTAAAAGATAAATAAATATTTGAAAAAATAAGGGTGAATGCCCCCTCGGAGCAGATATTCCAACTTTATTATTAAATAAGCAAAAGTTTTTATTGTTGTGTTTCCTCCTACTGCTCTAAAATAAAGCCGATCATACCTTCAAACCAAATACAAAACCACGAATTTATTTGCTAATACACCATTTACTAAGATACGTTTGAAGAACACACCGGTTCGATAATACTACATTTTTGGAATTTTAATTCAAATATGATTAAAACTCTATCGCCAGTATCTAGTCACCATCTACCCATGATGAGAGAATTAGTCATGAGTTAATAGCGCTTGTATTAGATTAAATTAAGTTGTAGATATCGGGGGAGGGGGTGAAACAGGACAGAATGAAAAGGTGGATGGTTAAAAATGATTGAACCAAAAGAAATCAATCAACTAAATTTCAAATTTCAGGGCGTATATAGTCGGACGAGAGACACCTTTTTGAATTAACTATTTTTTTTTTGTATTCTCAAAAATGTTTTAAAATTTCCATTTTTTTTAAAAAAATTTGTTCAAAGAACAAATCCAAAACTGCTGTATATACAAAGAAATTATCTAAATAAAAAAAAAAAATGCTCCGCCAACTACAAAAGCTTTGAAAATTTCATTCTGATCGCTTGAGCATAAAAAAATAATCGCAATTTTTCCTTTTCAAAACCAAAAAAAGGTTGGTATTAAAATTCGACCATTGCTTGTATCTGGGGTTAAAAATCAAACAAAAAAAGTGTGCATTTTGTAGGTAATGGACCCATTTATGTATAATTTAAGTTTGAAATCATTTCGAAAAGAAATATTAGGAGGTGAATCAAAAAGTATGTAGAACATAGGTTTCAAAAAATTAAAATACAAGAGAAATGACTACAGACACATAACAACACTTGAAAACCACATTTTAAAGGTCAGAAAAACCTGCGATTTTCTCTTTTTCATCAAATTTGGCTGAAAATTAAGAATTTTATGTCCATTTTAAGGCATGGATAAAATGGGGTGTTACTGGAGCTAACATTGAATCCTCTCCTAGCAATTTAAAATTAAATGAAACTCAACAAATAAATTTACTATAAAGTTAAATATCAAAGGAAGGCTGACCAGGCCGAAATCAAACTCAAACTATAGTGGTTAATTCCATGAAATTCAATATAAAAAAACTAATTTAATTAAAATTAAATGACATTTATGATAAAAAACATTTGAAATGACATTTAAAAAAATAAATGACAATTAAAATATATGGCATTTATAAAGTAAATGACTTTTGTGAAATGTCATTCACATTTAAAGTTCAAAATTAGGTTACCTATTAAGAAAAAATAACGCTGCATAAACGTCATTCATAATAAAGGTTCAAAGTTAGATGAGATAAGTGTACACACGAATGTACAATTGATAAAAGCGTGACGCCTACACGGCGGTCCACAGTAGTGGTAAAAGCTATGTACAAGTTATCGGTAAAAACTATGTAAAAACTACTGGTAAAAGCAATGTAAAAGAGATCGGTAAAAGCTACGTAAAAGTTATTTTTTTATACAGTTGTCACCACCACTCACGGGCAGAGCCCAATTCAAGGAGGGGGTGTTGCATGCCTCAGATGTTAACAGCTAGCGTAAATTACGCAGATAAGCACAGACGAAGGCTTTGAAGTGGGGGAGATTAAATTGATCAGGAAACGCAGAAGATAGAAGAGAATTCCAACGAACAGAGGTGGCAGGAAAGAAGGAAGCACCGCAGCGAACTAGCCTGGAGTTACCTACATCAACACAAAACTCATGTGCAGACACAGCACCACTAGTGTTACGAGGGCGACGTAAAGGTGGTGGTACGCGGGTGATGAGTTCTCTCGAGCCCTTGCCGTTGTGGTACCTATAGAAAAGAGATAAAGCACCAACATCGCCCCGCAAAGATAGAGGGTTAAGTGAACTGGAAAGTACAGAACAGTATATAAGCCTTTTGGTCTTTGACTCGACCCTATCCAAAAGCCGGTTGAAACAAGAGCCTTCCCAGATATGAGAGCAGTACTCCATACAAGGGCGGATGAGTCACTTGTATAGCTGGAGTAACTGAGTCTCGCAGTCTAAGCAGAACTCCCAGTTTCTTTGAGGCCACTCTAGCAACCGTTGTGATGTGAGGTTTACAAGACATTTTTTTTGTTTATGTTAAGGCCAAGGATGTTTATATTGTCAACAGGAGAGACGAGAGAGAACCGTCGAAAGAGATAGGAAAATTAGAAGGTGTCTTAGAGAGGGAGATTTGTAGAAGTTGAGTTTTTAAAGAATTGAATTTCACAAGGTTGATACGACTCCACCCGGAAATTCTATCCAGATCAGCGAGAATAGAATCGGAAAGATTAAGACGAGAGGCAATTCTAGAAGTAAAAGAGGGAACAGAATTGAAATGAGTTGAAGAATGAAGGGTCGAGTCATCGGCATATGAGTGGATAGAGTTAAATGTGCAGGTGAGAAGATCATTAATGAAAAGTAGGTGATAGGACAGAACCCTGAGGAACACCACTATTGACAGATAAGGAAGAAGAAGTCACCCATCAAAAACAGCCGATATTGAGCGATTTGAAAGAAAACTAGACATAAGTAAGCAAAGAGAAGGAGGAAACCCAAATGAAGGGAGCTTGGAGAGCAGTGACGCGTGCCATACCCGGTCCAATGATTTGTATATGTCAAGCGCCACCACGCGTCTCCCCGTAGTTCCTAAGAGCAGAAAACTATAAATCAGTAAGATAGGAAAGCATATCGCCAGTAGACTTCGGGAGCTGAAAGCCATACTGGCGATCGGAAAGAAGTGAATGAGATTCCAGATGATCTAAGATGAGAGTTGAGAAGGAAAGGGGGGGGGGGGTTTTTTTTTTTTTACAGGCAAGAATTGAGAAGGGTTTTAAAGATCTTAGATAGAATACAAGTGAGAGCTATGGGTCGATAGTTACAAGGATTGAGTTGAGTTGAGTTGAGTTGAGTTAGAGGAAAATAAGAGGCCAAAGAGATTGGCCTTTTCAGTTGGAGAATTAGCAACAGAACCATCAGATCGAATAAGAGGAGGAAAGACAGATTTACAGAAGTTGTTAGTGATGTTTCTGGCAAGAGGTCAGAAAGATTTTTCAGTAGGAGAACCAAGGAGGTTAGCTCATTTTCGTTTGATGAAAGCCCGCTTTGCCCGTCGGAGAGTATCCCTGCAACCATTTCTAGCTGAATGGAAATTAGCAAGAATGATAGGAGATAGAGAATTTTTCCACTCCCGATACGCACTGTCTCTAGCCTGAATGGCCAGAGAACAAGCACGATCGAACCATGGATTATGAGGAGAGAAAGATTTAGTTGAAGAAGAAATGAGCCTGCTCATCCCATCAACGATTACAGCTCCCACCTTATCGGCAGAAGTCGAAGCATCACCAGAGACAAAGCAGGCATTCCAATTATAGTTAGCGTAGAAGCAACGCAATGCCTCCCAATCGGCCCGATCAAAAGTGCCAGAAAAAACGCGTAGTGCAGGATGAAGCTGTTGGAGAGAAAGTATTAAACTTAAGAGATATAAGGTTGGGCACAGATTTACCAATAGAAGCGAAGGTTGTGTATTTAAAACTATAGCCTATAACAAAGCTATTTAAATATCACATAATTATAAATAATTATTATTATTTAACTATTTATAATTAGTATGAAATTAATTAACAAAAGGAGAATTATAAATTTTAATTAATGTTAAAAAAAGAGATTACAAAAATTAGATGGAAATTTTAAGTCAAAACTTTAACTGGCCACGCTAAATGTTTCGTTAGAATCAGACTTTTGTGCAAATTTACACTATACAAAAGAACCAATCAAATGATTCAAAAAATAATTATAACATTACAAAGAATTTAACATTAATAATTAAAATTTCTTATTATTAGTATATTGAAGGAAAAACTCAAAATCAGAAATCAATTTTTATTATTATTATTATTATTATTATTATTATTATTATTATTATTATTATTATTATTATTATTATTATTATTATTATTATTATTAATTATTATTATTATTATTTTTATTATTATTAAATAACAAATGAACTTACCTATTTCAAACCAGTCTCCTAAGCCTGCATCCGCACAGTACTCATTATTATAACTGGTCATGATTATGGTAATGATTGCAACTATCTTCAGCAATTTCATTGTAATAATTATTACACTTAACATTCGTTTCTAAATAACAACTACTAACATATCTATCATAATTATTATTTATTCTAATTGTTATTATTGTATTTTATTATTATTATTATTATTATTATTATTATTATTATTATTATTATTATTATTATTATTATTATTATTATTATTATTTTATTATTATTATTATTATTATTTTATTATTATCATATAAATATTATTTTTTTGCGATTATCACTATGATTCCTCTTATTATCATATATATTTTCTCGCTTAGAAAGTATTGCTATATTTTATTGCTATAATGAATTTCATTATTACGACTGTAATTACACTTCCGAACAATGAAATTGTTTCGGGCTCAAAATTAGAGTATTCTTATGTATTTGCACCTGCTAAATTCAAAAATCCTGATAAAAATGATCAATTAGCTCTTGCTTTGGATATACAGTGACGTAAATTTTTAGAGTTTGTAGTATTGGGGAAATTTTGTTTTTGAGAGTTGTCACACCTTTCAACTGACATAACAGAACGTTTCCCAGATGTTTGTAGGTTGTAAACATATTAATTGTTAATATGACTGTAAGTTTCATTTTGTTTATGTTTTTTTTTTAGAATTTCTGGTTTTGGAGTACTTTTGAAGTGTAAAATTTGTTATATCAAAATGTACGAAAATGTGTAAATTTAGTGAATAATTTTTGTTACACATGTTCTGGAATAATATTTTCGTTATAGAAATGCAATCTGACGCTTCTTGTGAAGACTCCCAATCAGCCTTATTTTAGTATGAAGGTAGGGGACCAGGATAAGTCGTGTGCTCCACATATATGTTGCAATTGTTGTTCAGTTATACTACGAGAATGTTATACTCCAACGTAATGTCAGGGTCTCACAGTACTGAGAACGTCAGAGGGATTTGTTTCCCTTTTTTGAGAGGAAAAACAATCTGGTTGTTTGTTGCAACGTTAATGGTTTGATGAAATGTTTGAATTTGAGCCATGATCCAACTGAATTAAGGCTATTCATAGACTCCTCTAAGCTTAGTTTGGAAGCTGTATTACACAAAACGGCAATCGTCTTCCTTCTATTCCTGTTGGTCATGCAGTTCACATGAAGGGGACTTATGCATATATGACGGCCCTCCTCGACTCAGTCAAATATGGCGAACACAGGTGGAAAAATCTGTGGAGATCTCAAAGTCATCGCTGTACTCTTAAGATTGCAAAAGAGGTATACTAAGTACGGCGGCTTTTATGTATGTGGGACAGTAAGGATAGGAAAGCAAATTACATTCAAACAGACTCACCTCCAAGAAATCTTGACTCTAGCGGGAAAAATGTCGTTGTCGAGTCTCATGTGGAACAAAAAATATAAAGCTGGGACTCATGAAAATTTTTGTCAAATGTATGAACCTACAAGGGGAGGCAAGTACTTACGAGACAAATTTCCTAAATTGAGTGATGCAAAAGTTAAGGAAAGCATTTTTATTGGGCCACAAATTCGACAACTTGCAAAGGATCCGGAGTTTGACCGAGTTTTGGAGGGGAAAGAAAAGGAAGCTTGGAAAGCCTTAAAGGGCTTAAATAAAATTAAATTAAAGCCTTAATTATTGTTATACATGGATTCTAAGGCAACAAAAGAGATGTTAACTACACAGCTTGCGACACTACCTACTAATGCCTACAAAGAAATGGGGTGTAACATGTCTTTAAAACTTCACTTTCTGGATTCTCATCTAGACATTGTAGAACAAAATTTGGGTGACATAAGTGACGAATATGGGAAACGGTTCTACCAAGATATTTCCGTCATAGAAAAGGGTACCAAGTTGAATGGAGCTCAAATTTGCTTGCTGATTACTGCTGGGCATTAATGAGGGATCCCCCAGAGAGAAAATATGGCAGTAAAACATCAATGAAAACATTCTAACGTAAATTAATGATTAATACCATTACTTATATAGACATCCTGCCATGCAAAGTAAAAGCAATTCGTAGAAAAAATATAATGGATGATAGAGGAAATCCAAAGTCATTTCCGGTTTTCCCATTGTGTTTTACAAAAGATGGCCCCGTTTTCTGACGATCACAAAAAGAAAAATATTTTTATTTACCAGTTATATAAAAGAAAATTATATGACCTCATATTTATATCATTATTGCTCTTTTAGAAAGATTATAAATGAAGTGTACAGAATTAAGTGTAAATTATCTTAATTCTGAAGATAACATTTTTCTTTATAGATAATAATAATAAATTCACTGAGCCCCAGACAACTTACCCGAATATTTCACTAATAATTCTTATATTTTTAATTTGTGCACTTTAATAATAATAATAATAATAATAATAATTAATAATAAAATACATAATAAATAATAATAATAATAATAATTAATAAATAACAATAATATAATAATAATAATAATAATAATAATAATAATAATAATAATAATAATAATAATAATAATAATAATAATAATAATAATAATAATAATAGGGAGAGGAGATGTGGTAAAACAATGCAAAATAAATTACATCCCTTAAGGATGTACTGAATATGAAGGTATTTCACAACGTATACCACAGTATATATATATATATATATATATATATAAATATATTATTACTATGCATACTACTTATTATATATATATACACTATATATGATACTAATACATAAATATATACACTAATACATACTATATATATAATATATATATATCAGGGTTGGTTCACAGTACCATATTTTCAAGTACAAGTACAAGCACTCTAGAATTGTTCAAGATACAAATACAAGTACAAGTACTCTAGAATTCTGTTCAAGATCTACAATACACAGTACAGTACATCGGATATCAAGTTACAAGCTAACAAGTACAAGTTAACTTTATTGAAAACTCCTGCCATATACTTATACATATATATATATATGATATTAAATATATACTATATAATATAATATATATCTATATCTACTATACTATACTATATATATTATATAATGAAAGAGCAATACATAACAATCTGAAAATCATCAAGAACTTTATTCAAGTTTCGATGACTCAAACTGTCATCAACCTCAGGAAAGACACTACAAAAAATAATACAAATACGCAATAACAAAATTGCTATTTATTATTTTGTAATGGTCTTTTTCCCTCGAGGATCGATGACAGTTTCGAGAAGCCGCCATCGGCAAACGCTTAGAATAAAGTTCCTGGATTGATGTTTCAGCATGTGTATGCATTCTTATTTCATTAAAAAATTACGCTTTCCCAATAGACAACAGTAGCCGAAATGAATGTATATAAGTACTATATATAATATATATATAATATAGCTATAATATATTACTATACTATTATATACATATATATATATATATATATATATATATATATATACTATACTATATACTATGTATATATATATATTAGTATATACTATACTATAATATAAATAATATATAATATAGCTATATATATATATATATAGTTATATATATATATATCTACTATATATATAGTATTATATATATGTACTACTTATATATATATAATCTATAATTAATATGGAAACATTATATTTAGTACTAACATATACATATATAATTTACTATATAATATATATATAATATATATTTATATTATATATATAATACTATATATATATATATAATATATATAATACTATATACTAATAGTATATATTATATATATATATAATATATATATATAATATATATAATATATATATATAGTAATATATATATAACTATAGTATATATATATCATCCATCACCCACCCCATCCCTTATCTCCCAAGACGGAGGCTAGGTGCCGTAAACATATACAGGGAAAACATGAAAAACTGTATTTTAGAAGATATATTGAGCAAGTAGAAAAGAAACCCAGCCTTACCTCCCCCTTTAGACCTTTTAGTGAGAAATTTCGTCAGGAAAAAAAATCCACTCCTCTAGAGCTTCACGGGACCGGCGACGGACCCTCAACTATGATCTCTCGTCAATGTGGGGTTCATTCCTTGCCACAGGTGCTACAACCATACCTTCTCACAAACCCCACCATTCATCCTAGTATGCACCTTTCGTCCCGCCTCTGCCAAACTCACATTCTCTCTTACAGGCATTCCTTTTCTGACTCATTCCACCTTTTTCTTCTGTCTCCCATCCGCTCGATTCCCAACACACTTACCACTATACATCCGTTTAACCCGACCGACCTGTCATCCCTCCTTTCCACATGACCAGAACATCTCAACGTACTTTTCATTTATCTCTCGATTTACCCCAATCTCTACACCAAACAACTCTCTAATGAGTCACATTCCTCATTTAATATAATTTTTTGTCACACCGTAACAAGCCACTAAGATTGTCCATCTGAACACATTGATATTTAGATCTAAACCTCCTATTCCAGACCATAGTCCCAACACTATACATTAAAACACGGTAACAACTACCCTCATGTTAAGACCCTAGCGCACTCAACACTTAGTCCCTTTACATCCAACCAACGATTGAACTGCCACCATCCACTTTAGTTTGCATTCACAATTTCTCCTACTTACACTCTGCATCATCCCTCCCTTTAATTCAACATATATCCTAAATATTTAAATTCAGACACTTTGTCCAGCTGTGTTCACCATCTACATAACTTCACACTGAAGGTCTTCTGTCCTCACTCACAACCATAACCTTACTCTTCATCTACGTTTTACTTTCAAACCCCTCTCTTTACACACCCTACCAAAATCTCTCTACTAGTCCTCTCAAACTCTCTTCAGATTTCTCACACAAAACCAAATCATACTCATAAATAGGTAGGCCGACATTCCTCCACTACTCATCCATTTCTCCACATTTCTAAAGCTCTATCCTTGTCACACCTACCTCTAATTCTTTTCATAACCTCAGTCCAATCTATCAGATTGGATTGCCAAAGAGACATACCACATCCCTGTCTTCACTCCGTATTTAATTCTTATTCGAAATAATCACTTCGACTCATTATTTATTCTTACAACACGCTTCACTATCTTCATACATACTTTTGATTCTATTCAGAAGTCTATAACTCACCAAACATCATATCACTAACCACCTGGCCATAGCATTCCCCCCATTATTCCAATCCTATGTATACGCCTGTTGGCAATCCATAAAATCCTAAATACAATTATTCTTTCTCCATCTCCCTCATGTATCCCAATCATTATGTTGTCAAGTACAGATTTTCGATACCAACATCCTCACCACTTCTAAACGCCACCTTGTTCTTCCCCAAATGAGTTCTTCACTCATTCGACGCACTCTTTCGTCCAAAATAGCAACCAATAATTCTTCCCTACAACATAATAAACTAATTACCCTCTATAATACTTAGCAGTTACATCCGTATCCCTACCTTTACATAAATCGGTCACTACATATTGACTCCTTCCAATCCCTCGAGAACATATACCCTCCTATAACGTTGTTTATACATACTTCCAAGATACAACAGATCAGATCACCGATCTCGCCATATGGATATATACTAATAAGATATTATACTATAATATACTATATATTTGATTATATACTATAATATATAACTATATATATATACTATATATATAATATACTATATATAATATATAGCCTATAATATATAGTTTGGTTCTTTGAGGTGAATCTGAAGAGAGTTTGAGAGATCGTTAGAAAGATTTGGAAGGGCGTATTTAAAGGTATGAGCGTTTGAAATCGTAGACGTAAAGATAAGAGTCAAGGTTGATAGCCGTTGACGAGTGAGGAGACAAGTTCTCCCGGAGGATTTAGTGAAGTTCACCGCCAGATGCGCAAGTCGCTAGTAGCAGCTGGAGATACAAAGTGGCACGCTTCTGAGATTAAACTAGATTCTAGGGCACCATATTATATGTTGGACTAAAGGGACGAAGACATTACCGAGTGTATCGTTACCATGTAGTCATATCCGAAACGCTAAAGTTTAGACCATTAAACTGATGAATGCTAAAGGATTAGGAGCTCTTTTGTGCAACTACAATTCATCACACCTTGTATAATAGTGGATCAGTAAGCAGACTAAGTCTGAGTGCCTAGTGTCTGCAACTAGTATATTGAGTAAGTTATTATAGTAAGATATACTCAATTTGTTTATATAAAAAATGGTATTAATTTTAACCAGAACATACACAAGTTCATATTACTAGCATTAAACCATTTTAAGACGTTTATTTGTATAATGTATATGATGAAGTAGTAAGACTTAATGGATTACTGGAATTAAGCGGGTTAATATCATTAATAGATTCTAAATTAGTGAATACAATGTGTTCAAGAATCAATGGCAACAATCTAGGGCAAAAAAATCGTATTTAGCAGGTGGCGATAAGATATTGCATATTAAATGAAGGATACTGAACGTTTTATTACAGATCTGTTATGGGTATTTATTGACAAGAAGGGATAACAGATCAAATGAGCGGAGAATAAATGAAAGTATGTAGATGGTTTGGTTATGTGGAAAGAGATGGATGATAGTCGGTTTGGAAGAAAGTCGGATGTATAGTGGTGAGTGTTGTCTCGGTTGAATTTCGCACTGGCTGGCTCACCGAGACCGGAAGAAAAAAAAGTGGATTGCCAGTTCTCCCGCCACACTAAAACTAATTCTCCCTCGAGACCGCTAAGACAAGATGAGATTGAGATGCTCAGCAATGCCATCCAAAAAAAGAAAATGCTCATAGGGGCAGGCAGGTGAAATGTGGAGTTTCCTTTAGTTGGCTCCTTCATGTGTCTCGCACAAAAAGTGCATTAATAGGCAGTATGAATGCGCAAGGGAGAGGGCAGATTCTCAGTGAAAGTCGGTCGTAATATGGTTAACTATTCTACACATGAAATAGGTGCCAAGGAGGAGGGTTGGTAACTGTAGGCACACCGTAGAGCCAAGAAGAAAGGAAAAGGGGGAAGTCGAAGAAAACAACGGTTGACTACCGTGAAACCCCACATTGGCGAGTCCGAGGATTAGCCATATGAGTCGTCGACACTCGCTGCGCGTATACATCAACATGAAAAAAAGAAAAGAAGTCCCGTTGAAACCCTCTAGGGTTGGAGTTAACCCAACTACATAGGTTCAAAGGGGAGAAGTGTAAGGATGGGCTTTTCCTTTTTCGACTCGCTTTGACAGTGTTCCAAGCCATAATTTTTACGCTTCTACTACTTTTTTGTTTCTCGGTACAGTTACGCCACCTTACTCCCCAAGCAGTGCTTAGACGTCGCGGAAACAATAAGTGTGTGCTGCTTAGAATAATATGATACATATATAATCATATTATGCTATAATTTCTACTATATATATAATATATATATATATTAATATTATAATATATATATGTACACTTACTTTACATAGGTCATAAATGGCAAATTATTGGCGAATTCATTAATTAAAACTAACAATAATAATATACCATATAATGCTTGGTACAAATTACAAAGGTATTTACAAAAAGATATGGCAGAAGGGGTATAAAAATGTGTGCATACAATCCTGTAAGTTAGGTGACGTTGCTACACGCATCTATTACCTTAGTGGCACTACACATAGACACACCAGTACCAATAGCTTACATTAAGGCTCAGTACACAGTTACAAGTATACAAAGTGTACAGCTGGTTTTAGAAACTGCACGGTACCAAGTACAGTACTCCAAAAAAATATGTCTTCAATCGCCTGCTGTATCTAAGTACAAGTACAATACAAAGTACTTGAACTTGAATCCCAACCCTGACTACTAAATCTATATTAAAAGGAGATATATAATATAGCGGATAGTACATATATGATGATAATATAATAAACATATATATATATGACTATATATAATACTACTGTATTATATACATATTATATATATATATATATTATAGATATATATTACGGTAATCATATGTATAAAATGCATATAATATTTATACAATATAATATATATCTATTAGACAAATGTATCCAACTTAAAGCAGCACCACATATGTCAACAGAGGAATGCAACCTATAGGAACGTATATTGGAGACGCAGGTGGAACATTTGTCTAAAAGTGGCTATCTCTAATATCAAGCCTTAATGAATAAATAAAGAAGGTAACCAACATAAGACGACAAAAATTAAAATTTCTTGCAGTAAACAACAATGTTGTACTAAAGAAAATCATTTCGATATTAAAAAGAGTACATAATATATTAATTTAAGAAATAATAATAAAGGTGTAAATTAAGTTACAAGAAAATCAACAAAATAAACATAACATATAAACAAACAGCAAAACAAAAAAAAAACAAAAATAACAAAAACATTAAACACAAAAGAAACGAAAAAAGAGCAAAAACAAAAACGGCATAAAAACATTGACTTGACGAAAATTAAGCTATTAACGGGTCATAAAAACATATCAAAATAAAGTAGAACATAAGCATGATAGACAAACAAACAAAAGAAAAAAAAAATAGAAAATTACATTGCCAAGCAAACAGCATACAAAGAAAGAGGAGAAGAACAGAAAACAAAAAAAGACAAATAACAGAGAAAGCACAAAGAAAACAGTCGTAACGTTGTTCTTATTGTTCAAACATCACGCATGCTCGTTTGTGCTCGTAAATGACAGCAGATCTTATCGATCGAAGTGTGAACATAAGCTTGAGGGAACTCTCTCATTTGTAATGTGATTTGTAGTTAGGTGATGTGAGTTAAATACCTTTGTGATAGATGTAGAATTGTGTTTTTGGATAAGGAAAACACTACTATAACTTACATATTTTATCTTCTCTGTTAGACTGTTAAGAATCAATATATAATACTATAACGTATTCACACGCTATATAATATCAATGAAACGTTAGAATTCGGAATCTATACAAAATAAGAAATGCAAGAACTGTGACAGTAAAAAGTTTAGTGCATAGGAGAAAACTAAGTATCTTTTGTTAAAATGAGAGTCAATCACATAAATCTTATCTAGATCCGCAGATAAGCAAGCATTATCATCAACTGTGAAGTACGTTCATAGAGCAAAAGTGATTTAACAAACTATTGATAAAATTCATACCAGTCATTGTCAGACATATACAAAAACACAGCCAGGACAAGAAATATAGATAGAAGTCGGTTCCTTAGTACAAAAACAACACCAAACTTCATAACGTCTACAATGGGTGCATAAAGCTACAAAATTCGACCATAACTAACAAACATATTGAATGAGTACCAAAAAGCGCTTGTGATGACTTGATCGATAAGACTTAAACAGAACCGTCATCGTTGATGTAACCATTTTTTGAAACTACCAAGTTGCCAGAAATGAAGATGGAATGGAGCAGCTAAATTCAGATCGACACCAATTCTCTGCCCTTGCAGTCCTTTGAATCAATCGTGAATCGAGTGATGAGATACACGGAAAGCTCCGTCATCCTCTATAAAGCTATTCATAGTGATGTTACTTAGATAAGCTGTATGGTATTAATAAAAACTTTTATACTTCGCATTTTGAAAAAAAGAGATACCTCAAAGAGACGGTATGAATATCAAGTAAATAACCAAACTACGACGGGCATTATGTAGTATACAAGGATGTAAATTACAAAATGAAAAATCCCGACTGAGAACAACATCCAAGAACGGTGTAAACATTATTTTCTTCGTGAACCTAATTTTTGATATAGGAAGCACCATTTTAAAACGCGTAAGTTAGGAGTACAAAACTAAGATGGCAAGCAAACAATAACATAAAAAGGATGTATTTAGAGATTCCTGAAAAGAAGTGTATTGAGGAGATGAGTTGATGTTTCTTCCGAAACGCCCATGTACTTCATAAAGTTTATGATTAGATTACATAACAATAAGAAATTAACCTGTAATATACCGAATATATCACGTGAACAAGATCCCTTAAGAATAAGAGAGAAAATTGAAACGATGAGTTGTCAAAGCAGAAAGATTGAAAAGAAGACGTCAAAATCTCGAGGAATATAAGTTAGCTAATATGAGAGTTGAGAATTTACTGAAAGAACAAATATAATGTCAGATGACAATGTTATTTTACTCACCCAGTATGACAAACCAAACCTTATTAGCTAAAAACTATTGGACTAATGCACAGGGTAGTAATAAAAGGAGACATAAGAAAAAGTAGTATGAACCTTTGTGAAAAAAGCAAATTCATAGCGTAAAAACCAATTACATTGAAAATTCATCTTATTTGAACGATATAAGCTGTGACTCCTACAATCACCAAATATTCCAATAATGGTGAATGCTTAGGAATCTATCAGTTATAAGTTAATCAAACAAAAAAGCCCTCTTGAGGGTTTTTGGAATTGAGTTTCTACTACTACCATCCGGCCATTGGCATAAATCAAAGACACTTTAGGCTTATGTACATGAAATATTCGGTAAATATTAAAATATTTACAAGCCAGGAGCCCTAAAAAATATGGCATGATTTATAGATGAATTATAAATGCTCCTTTCTATGCATCACTTCTCGATGTTGTGATTTTAAGCATACCTTGAAAATAGTTGCAAAAAGAACTTTTTGAACATTCAGTTCCCTCAGCGAAGGTATTTTATCAGACACACAAGACAAAAGACTTTTTAGGGACAGACCTCTCCAGGAATAATGATATAATAGAAACATCTTTGATGCAAATTAAACAATAAGTATTCTGATCGTTGTTGCTAAGGCCGAAGTGAACAATAAAGATGTATATACATTTAGACCTAGCTCGCGAGATACAGTATAATAGGAAAAAACAGTGAGTTAACAAACAGCTCTCTTTAATTCTGATAAAGGCATAAAATTAGCATAACTTATGATAGAACTAACACCAAGTAATCGGCGTCTAAAAAACAATCACAAACAGAAATTAACTAGAGGAAGTTACAAATCAAAGATGGATGAAATAACCTCAGAAAAAAGAAACTAACGAGAAAAATTTAACATCATTATGTACACTGACTCTTTCACAAAAATAGTTATATAGACAATTTGCGCAAACACAACTAACACAAAGAAAGCATCTAAAACCTCTCAAGCGACCAACTAAAATTTGCCAACTAATAAATGATACTGTAAGTTAAACCCGACTAAGATTCTTATCAATAGGATGGCGTGGCTATCTAGAAGAACTTAAATAGTATAATTCTAAATGGAACATTCTAACTTACCAACTAGTATAAAGAGACTCACGAACCTTATCATACGATAACATTACAAATAATGTAAAAAAGTATTTTAACGCAAGAACTTTGAAGTAGTGGGATGAAGCGAGGAGGTATTATATGTCGAGGTCACTACAGATATCAGTGAGCACGTATATGTGCACATAAAAGTGATAGACAGAGTGTGATAAATAAGATGATATACCCATAAGAAAAAACATAGACAATAGAAAAACAGAACATATGAAATGAGACAAAATAAAGAAAAGATTTTAGTCCAACTAGCGAACCTAGCTTGACTCAACCATTGTAAAAAGCAAATGTGAAAATAAAACACTGTACTCTACCAAAAAGCATGTCTTAATACATTCAATTGTGCAGACAATATTTGTAAGCACAGGTTTCATGGTTATTCTGAGAGGACAATGGTGAGTTCAAGTCCACGTACATACTCGACAGATTTAATATACAACTAGACTCTCTAGACAATTTTGTATGTAAACCTTAGGACGCTATTATAAGTTGAAAAATAGAAATAATTCAATCGCGAGAAATAATTGGTTAACCACGAACATATATTATCCTCATAACAATCAAATACGTTGAGATACAGATAATGATACGTTACTCTCGAATGACATGAAGTTATTTAAGCTATATTAAATCCCGAGGAAAACAAAACTAATACCAGACACAAGTCGTTAATGATTTTAATTTAGAGTAAAAAGTGTTCATAATGATAATTATATTTACAATTGAATAAAGCAATAAATAATATAACTCGACAACAAAAGAATAAACTATTTTTAGATAAAGTGTTAACTAATAAACACTGTGAAATATAAGGTATATCAAACCTACGCAAGATAAGTGTGTCATACATAATATTTATAGAAAACTATACAGTTACAAATCCAGTCGAATCATCCGTAATGGGAAATGTGCTCGAAGTCAACGATTATAACTCCAGTAAAATTCGACTGTCAATTGAGTGACTAAGATACTGATTTATCGTAGAGAATGTCCATATCTGAAATTGCAGACCGAATAACCTGATAAAGTGAGAAATTATAAAAACTTAAAAATAACAACTTGTTTTATCATTAAAATAATCCTTGAGGCATTAAATGTGATGAAAGCACATTCAATTTTTAATCCAAAAGCTAATAATATATTCTATAAAGTATAAACCCATACACATAGAAACCAATCAATAAGAATATACAATTTACATAACGCTAATAATCCCAGAGATATAGGTACTCAAAAAAGAGTTAATCAACAGGTAAATATCTACAGATTATCAAAATACTGACAGTTGATTATAAATCGATAATATATCATATCATAAATATTCACTATAAAAGACCTATTAATAATCTCAAATTACAAGTTTAAAAATTCGGAAAGTATATCAAATGTAAAAATGCAAGATAGACCTCTGATAAAAACGTTGACATTAGGATATAAGAAATACTAAATGATTCAACTCTTGACAATAAATAAATCAGGTGTCGCGATAACCATAATATTAAAATTCAGTGAACACTCGACCGATATAGTGGCGGATCACATCAACATCCATTATGTAAACGATCACTTAGTGCAAAACTAATAGTTATATAAAAAGTACCATACGGGCTATTGAGACTATGAATCTCACCAGTCATTGTCAACCAAAAGTATACAAACACAGCCAGTGATATAGAAACACGATATAGTAGAGTCGTGTTCTTATTAAACACCAAACTTCAATCGGTACATAAAGGGTAGCAACACTCAATGACCAAACACAAACAATATTTGAAGGGTCAAAGCGCTTGTGACACTTGATCCGATAAAGACTGAAAAAAACCAGAACCGTCGTCGTTGAAAAGCTTTTTTAGAGATAAAAAACTACCAATAGTAACAAGTAACCAGATTTCTTCAGCTCGAGCTAAATTCAGATCAACTCACCAATTCTCTTGCCCCTCTCTGTCCCTTATAAAATGTGAATCCGGTACTCTAATACTCAACGATAAAGTAGACTTCGGTCATCCACTCTTTTATACTCTGTTGATATTAATTAATATATACCTTTCGTTCTATGTAATCTCAATATACTATTTTACTCATCTCAATTTGTGAAAAATATTATACCTCCCAAGAGACTTACTATTCAATCAACGCTATATTAATATAAAACCTAATATATATCATATATCATATAATATATAATCTTAATTATATATTACCCTAAGAGGAATTTGTCATAAAATATTAGAACACGTAATTAGGATAAGTAATCATAAAGTTTTTCTTATAAATATTAATTAAACTATTAATATATATAACCTACTATATAACTAATTTAAATGATTGATTACTAAGAAATATATAGGCCTATGATAATATAAATGATAATAATGGTCATTATCAATACCCATATGAGGAGAGCAAGTTATCAGGAGCGAATTATCACTATACTAGGATAGTATAAGTATTGATATTACCTAAAGGTACACTTACGTGCAATATGTATGACAGTATGAAGAGAACCATAACATATCTCATAGATTATAAGATATACTATTAACTATCAATATATATAAATAAGTAGACTACATACAAACTAGATAATAGTACTACTACAGATACTATAATATTAAGAGATATAATTAAGCTATTCTATATATAAGATAATATAAATAAAGTTTATATATATAGAAATGTAAAATTACTTATGTTAATATAATTTTGCGTATATATATATATATTAATTATACATTCATAGATATATTATATATAATATAATACTACATAGTAATTATAACTCTATATATACGTAGGTATTCCTAACATATTTTATACGCATGGTTCGGACGTAGCCTATAGTATCTAATAGAAATATACGAATGGATATATAGAATATAAAAAAAAAAAAAAAACAAAATTAAGTAAAAAAAATAATAATATATATGAAATAAAGAACTTAATATTAGATAATATATAAATATTAGATATAAAATAGTTTATATAACTAATAAATAATAATAAAGATAAGTATATAAAGAATTAAATATATATTGATACTATAAAATGCTAAATAAAGTGAATAAGTCATATAATAATATTAAAGTCAGATCATACTATATATAATATAAGTAATATTATATAAGGTATAGTATATCTCAACTAAAATAATGATTAATATAATGCAAAACGAATATAATAGCAAATACGTCAACTACTAGAATTAATGGAATAGCATATCAGTGTATATTAGTATAAAGATAAAGATAAGTACCCGATAATTAAATATACTAATTGTGTTAGGAGAAAAACAAATCAATTTATACTAATAAGCATAGATAATCCGTAAAAAAATGATTATTACATAATTTTTATATAGTGCTCACAATAAAATATAGATACCATATATAGTAGAAATAAATGATATTTATATATATAGAGAGTAAAATATAGTATAGAAGTTAGTAAATAGAATAATAGGATAATCTCATGCAATGATTGGCCTTTATGTTGGTCTCTATAAAAAAAAAGATAATAATAATATAAAGTAATTAAATAAATATATAATAGTAAAAATACAATAAATGTATATTAAAGAAATTGTTGTATATAAATTAATAAGTAAATAAATTAATGTCACATATATAGAGCTTATATAATAGATAAATAGCGAATATAATGGGTAGTGATATTAATTTAAGTGATAGACATGATAAGTAGAGATATGATAATTAATAATAGGAATAAATCAGATAAATGATAGAGTATATATAAAAATAATAGATAATTATAAATAGTTAAGACAGAATAGTAGGTAACATGAGGAGAAGGATGACAACAGTATAAAGAATAGAGAACCAGATACTAATATATATATAATATAATAATATATAAATAAAAGAGTATATCTATACTCTAAGTGTTATAAGACGAACAACTGGCTTGATGATAGTTACCTCGTTTGAGCTATGGTATATAGGGTAGCCTGTAATCATGATATATTTATGAAATTACGTTCAATATATTTGTATATATATAATAACAAATAAAATAATAATCATTAAAGCGAAATTCAAGTATATCAAAATAAACCGTACGCGTCTTTACCCATTATCTAATGTATATATGAAATAGTATCAGATTTATCATTATTTATTTTTATGTATGATTTTATAAGTAGAATATAACTATGATTCCATCATCAGGCTATAAATGATAAACTATGAAACACCCATGATAAAGTGAGAGAATATGATACGTAAAGTGTAGGAACTGACAAGAATAAGTATAAAAGTATATATATACATTAACATAGTGAATAACGATAGAGTAAATAAGTTCACATAGATAACATATACTATAGTGAGAATAAAGATATACTGGCGAGTAGGCATACTAGCTACACCTAGAGCACAACTAAAGTCATAACTGCTATAATATCAGCACCTACAATACATCTAACATAGATCAACCCATAATGATACGACACAATAGTACATAAGTATAAAGAATAAAAGTGATATAATAGCAAGATGTATAATTTACTAGTAATCGATATCAGATATATAATAATATAAGTATTAGTAATACTATATAGATTACTATAGTAGATCAATAGGGTTAGGTTATACCTCATAGTATAAAGATGCAGTAGATGGAGCGAATCGGCAACGTGTGGATTTCGAATAGCGATCCGACATCCCGGGGTGTGCGGAAATGTTCTGTATCGAATCGCCAGATTCCCGAACATCTCCAGCAGTCTTTTCGGATTCAGAAGCACGAATCCAATCCGATGTGCGTGAAACTGTCATGAATCTCCGAATCCAGACATTACCGGAATACCATTGGTAAAAAGCCTGAATACCGATCGAATCCATTCGGATTCAGAATGCCGAATCGGATTCGAATACCTATCAATGAATGTTTTACAAAATTAAAAATAACAACCAACCAAATATCGCCTTTTCAAATATTTATGGGATATATCAATAAAATTTTTTTTAATTTCTAAGTTTTTTGTACTGCCTGTGAGAACTATAGCCATATTTATTTCCAGTTAATATACAATAAGTTCTTATATTAAATATTCATATTTATTAATATTATATAGCATATACAAATAAAAATACTAAAATTATATAAATAATATATAGAAGTATAGTACTAATAGGCAACTATATATTATAATAAAGGAGTAAAATAAAATATAACGGAATAAGAAGGAATGTTATTAAATAACTGATATAAGTAAGTTAAGATAAAGAAGAGTATATAGTAATAAGTGATAAAGTAAAGAGAAGAATAAGGGCTTATGTATAAATAGATAGTAATAACTACTATATATAAATGAGTGGGCGTCGTCAAAGGGGGCGGAGGGGAGGCAGTTGCCACCAGAACCTAGTTACTTCGTG
>JABUQX010004789.1:0-2500 GCA_015478945.1 Trachelipus rathkii
TCTTCTTTCTTTTTTATTTTTTCTCTTCGCTTCTTCTTTTTTCATATTTCAGATTGTAATAATTAGTTAACCAAAAATTAGTCAGGTTACGTAGTCTTAGGCATTAATAGTATGTTAAACTACAAAAATATTTAGGGCCGCTTTTTAATTCAAACTATTTCAAAATAAATTAGTTGCCACAAAGTAGTCGACAACTGAATACTAAGAAAGATTTTTTCATTACTTAGGATTATAAGAGATATATTGACTTGCAAATATGTAGTTAATATGAATATAATTAATAATATTAATATATATTAAATATAATAGTAATATTAATATGGAATGGGAGACGTTAAGCGCTCCAGTGGTAGTGGTTGCATGTCATATGGAAGGGGCTACGAGTTATCTTATTTCAATCTATTATACTATATATATAGTATAATAATTATATATATATTATACTATATATATTACACTATTATATATACTATATATATACTATATAATATATATATTCATTATATATAATATATATATATATATTATATATAATGAATAATATATATAGTATTTATATATATATATATCATATATATAATATATATATGTATATCTCAAAAACTACAATAGTACAGGGAAAAGGATACTTGTAAGATATCCTGCTATTATAATATTATAGTATATATCTTAAAAAAAAAAAAAAATCTCAAAAGATAAAAGCTACAGGGAAAAGGAATACACTTTTGGAATCCTTGTAAAATTTTGGTTAGGAAATGTAAAAAAAAAAAAACAGCTTTTTTTTGGGGGGGGGAGAGCTCGAGCCGGCGGGGGACCCGCGGAGGGGGGGAATAGTCAACCCGTAGTTCCCCGGAAGGACGAGAGAACCCGACTCCTGCCATCGTGCGGTATAACCCTTGGGTAATTCTTTAGTTAAAAAAACACAAAAAAATTACTTAAGAAAGCTTAGTTATTTAACGAGATCGTTTATAAAATTACTCTTAAAATAGGCTTCTACTCAGATTACTATATTATTATATAACAATATCTGTTTTCTACATTCTTTTTTAAAACCAGGATTTCCAAAAATGTATTCCTGTTCCCTAGCTATTGTAGTATTTGAGATATGATTTTTTTCCCAGCATCTAAACCAATATATTTTGACATATGTCACATAACTTTCATGTTTTATTATATTGCATTCTTGGAGAACAATTAGTAAAAAATATTCGTTTCCATCTT
Source organism: Trachelipus rathkii (assembly GCA_015478945.1). NCBI lineage: Eukaryota > Metazoa > Arthropoda > Malacostraca > Isopoda > Trachelipodidae > Trachelipus > Trachelipus rathkii. The sequence continues at coordinate 1,222 of JABUQX010004789.1, forward strand.
ATTTTAAAATATCTGTCAGGTTTCATCTTACGAGTTAAGTTACGGCCACGGTATGGTAGGCTAACACTAAATAATAACAACAGTCAATAAATTAATAATAAGTTTAAACCGCATATTTTTTAATTCGATGTGGAGTTTAAAAAAATGCGAAAAGGTCTTTTTGTTATAAAATTAAGCAACATAATAAAGTCTAGTAGAGGAATAAAATGTATTCTCCCTCTAAAATAATAAATTCGATTAAATTTCCCAAAGCTTTTTTTTACGGGGTAAGATCGCTGGGAATAGCCATATTTTATATATATAATATAATATATATCATATATATATATCTATTTATAGAAATATATAATATCCTTTCAAGTGATATTATATATATATATATAATATATTATAATATAATATGATAAAAATATCATATATCAAATATTTCTAATATATATATATTATATATATGATATATATTATTTAAGAAATATACAGTATTTTCCAACTCTTTTACAAATACATCAGAGAAAAGACTGATTTTCTCACAATCCTTTTGACTAAAGTTATTATATATAACTTTTAATTACTGAGAGGAACACCACCTCTCCTCACAAGTCACAACCTAATTATTCATTTTCTAAATTTTACTATCGATAAGTGAGGAAGGGAAAACCACAATTTATTTATCAATTTATTTTCATTACCGATTGACTTAGTTCAGAGGTGGGGTGCGGCTCCCCCCCTTATTACCGATTTCAGTAAACTACGACCCCTTTATCTGATCAATCGCATTTGTCTCTGAGTATTGCTTGTATATGAGGACAGACGCGTTTGGGACGAAATGTCTTTAAATGTTTAAATTCGGGAGAAAATCTTTTTTATTCTAAGAAGGAGTTTTTCCCGAGATATTTCTTATTTCCTTTCTCCCATTCTCTTACGTCCTTTAAGTATTTAATCCCACATTCTTTTTTTTTTCTTCTTCTTTTTTTTATTATTATTATTATTATTATTATTATTATTATTATTATTATTATTATTATTATTATTATTATTATTATTATTATTATTATTATTATTATTATTATTTTTAAGGTATAGTAGTAGTAGTAGTAGTAGTAGTAGTAGTAGTAGTAGCGTTGATTCAGTGACGTTAACTTTTCACTTTGCCCTTTATCTATATAATTAAAAAAAAGGAGCAATGAAATGATTTTATGAATTTAAGACATAAATTATTTTAAAACATTTTTATTTATTATTTGTTGTTGGTATTGGAAACTTAATATTGCTCGCTTGC
>JABUQX010004789.1:10000-12500 GCA_015478945.1 Trachelipus rathkii
ATATATATATAATATATATATATATTTATACTACTTATATTATATATATATAATTATATATTATCACCCTATATATATATACTATATATATAATATACCTATATATACTATATACTATATCATATATATATATATATATAATACAGTAATTGAAGAAAATGTTTTTTATTAACATGTGGCAGCGTTACTTCATACCCATATCAAAACATCGATTGCATGCATTGACACTTTCCTCTAGAACTCGCCGTTATCTCAAACTATTATATATCATTATTATATATATATATATTATTACTATATATATCATATAACTATATATACCCTATTATATACTCATTATCATATATATACTTAATATATATATATATATTATATATCACAGCTTATAGACTTGTTTTTAGGAAGTCGAATCAGTAGAATGAAGAGTTAGACCAAAGAGAAGGCAAATTAAAATTTAATTTCTGGACGTTTCGCATCGTGAAGATTCATCCACAGCTAATCTAAAACTATAAAGGTTTACAAACTCAGTGTTTAATTAGTCCTTATATGTTTAAATTATAATTGTAAATTGTTTATTGTTTTGTAATTACTTCTGCATTCTTCTTATTTGTACAGCTCTTTATTATCAACAATTTTCTCTGTCTCCTTTCGCACTATTGTGTTTTTGCTCATCTCTCTCTCTCTCTCTCTCTCTCTCTCTCTCTCGTCCTCTCTCTCCCTCTCTCTCTCTCTCTCTCTCTCTCTCTCTCTCTCTCTCTCATTTGAGCTGTTAATATGGCGCGAGGCTCTCGTGACAAAGTAGAGTTTAATTTTTTGAGTTTCGCTTTAATTGTTGTAATCATTTATTTTACTCTATTTATTTTGTTTTATTTGTTTTAATGAATATTTTATTTTAACGTTTTCGATTAGATGAAGATAAATATTTACTATTCAAAACGTCCGGAAATGAAATTAAAAATAATATTTGCTTTCTCTTTGTCTTCACTTTGATTCTACGGATTCGGTTTCATAAAAACAAATTTGAAGTCAAGCGATCCATAAAGGAGATCAAATGTGACGCAAAAATTAGCTTTTCAAAATAAACTTTCCTCAAATTCGAAGTGAATTTGGTGAGGGTGTATATATAGAGAAAGAAGATAGGTACCCTTGCAACGGTTGCTCTTTCTAATATTAAATATATATCAAATTTAAAGATAAATATTATTTTTAAATTAAAAATATTTTTGTCACCTTTTTATTAATTGTTAGGGTAAGTGTATAAAATTCAAAAGAACCACAATTTTTCCATTTAAAACATCAATTTTCATCTCGCATATGAAAGGGGGGCAACAACCAAAATTCTGGCAGAGCTTACTATATATATCATATATATAATATATATATATATATATATATATATATATATATATATACTATATATATATATATATATATATATATATACTATTATATATAATATAGTATGAGAGAGAAAAGATAAACTAGGTATGTTAATTTGATAAATTGAACTTGGATTGGATATATTTCCGTATGAATATGGTTGACAGTTGACACAGTTGAAAATCGTTTTGTAGAGAACGCTTATTAAGTACCGTATCTTTCTAGAAAAACTGGGTACTCCTTTTTCCAACCCTTTTCATAATTAGTTAAATACATCATACTAAAACCAACAGAGTATTTAATTTAAGATATAAAACCTTGGTGAATACCTTCTTCATAAAACCTTATGTCAACTTAAGTAAATCTTGAAAAAAAAAAAAATTCTTTTCCCTTTTAAATAAAACACTAAATCTTCCTTTTTTATAACTTGTATCAAGTTAAAGAAAAAAAGGCTTTGAAATAATGTTTTTAGTAACGGTTAATTTGCTTTAATGTTTTCGCCAATTTTTTATGATGTGGATTGAAAAAAAAAAAAGGTTTAATCTTTGCCTCTCATCGTAAACTTGCTTGTTCGTTAGTGTAACCTTGTTTAACGAAAATTTTTATAAAAAACATTACTTATACTTTGTAAAAACAAAGTATTAGTAATGTTTTTTTTATAAAAATTATAAAAATTATAAAAATTTTGAATGTGTGAAAGGTTCCACTTCCGAGAAGAGTTTCCAATCCGATTCCAGAACCGATTCTGAGTTTCGATTCCAAAGACTTAGATTAAAATATAAATCTCATAAAAGATATTCCTGAATTGTGATCAAAGATTATTATTTACTTTTCTTAGATTATGTTCACAATTCTATGTATTATTATTATATAGGTTTTTTAAAATATTGGAGTTAATTAACTAATTAATAATTAACTTATTAATTAATAAAATATGCTATAAGGAATATTTAATTAAACACGCTTGGGGATATTGTACCCCACATATATTTTTTTTTATAGAGAGTTCATCCCAGTATATATATATATATATATATATATATATATTAATATATATATATATTATATATATATATATATATATTATTATATATATATATAATATATATATATATATATA
>JABUQX010004789.1:20000-30000 GCA_015478945.1 Trachelipus rathkii
TTTATTTATTTATTATTTATATATATATATATATATATATATATATATATATATATAATATGTATATATATAAATTTTTTTATATATATTTATATATATATATATATATATATATATATATATATATATATAGTTAAAAAAATTTGATTTTTTTGCAGTTTCACACTAAATGAAAATGAATGTAAATATTGGTATATTTTATACTTCTGTTAGTGTAACGAGGTTTTATAGCCCAAGTCTTTTGATTTCTGTTTGGTTGATATATGTTGCCAAAAAATATACAAAACCATTAGCGTCTCTCTCTCTCTCTCTCTCTCTCTCTCTCTCTCTCTCTCTCTCTCTCTCTCTCTCTCTCTCTCTCCTTTTTAACTCCAACTAATGACTCCAAAAAAAAAAAGAAATGCGAGAAAGGGAGCGATAAGTACTTTAACTGTTTTGAATAAATAATTGCTTCAAAAATTATCTATTTATGTTTTCTCATTTTTTTTCCTTTATCGGAATATTAAGTTAAATAACTTGGAGCCATTTACGGACATACAATAACTCACAGACGCTTCTATATATCCTCCTCTAGACACGAATGAGCATTTTATGTTTTTCAAATCACTAAATAAGTGGAGGTGAAAAATATTAAACGGACAGAGTCACGACGAAACATGTCTGGTGGCAGTCTGGTTGTCAAGTAGAGGAAGATAATAGGAAATATTTTCTTTGTTTCTGTTCATGGAGACTGGAATCGTTTAATGTTTAGACAGTCTTGTTCATTTTTTGTCTTAGGGGATCGTTTACCGTTCAAAATGGCGTCAAAAAATATTGTAAAAGCATCCCACACCAAAAACTTAAAGATTATAGAAACATTACAAATGCTTTTTGGCTATAACTTATTTATTTATTTTTATATTTATTTTTTTTTATTTAAAGACTTGTCAATGAGCCAAATATTTTGACCTTATTTACATAACATTTCTTTTTTTTTTCTTTTTACTAATTGTTTTTTTTTTACATATTTATTAATAGAGAGTATTTGTGTTTAAAGGTAATAAAAGGAAAACGTGTTTCGGAAACTCTTAAGTAAAATTTACATTATAGGTTCACTCGTAAACTATTAAAAGAAAGCCTAATATATAATATATATATAATATATATATAATAATATCATATATAAATTATACTATATAATATATATATATATATATATATATTATATTATATATTAATAAATATATAAATAATATATTTAGTGTTAGACTAATTATATTATATATATATATATAATGATATATTAAAGGGTATATATATTATATATATATATAATTAATATATATATATATAAGATAGTAAATATAATATATATATTATATATTAATATATATAATATATAAGATATATATATATAAATATATTATATATTATATAGTATATAAATAGAATAGTATATATTATAATATATATTATATATTATATATAATACTATATATATATATATCATACATATAACAACCTGCACAAGTCTAAATTGAGCTAACGTTTTTTCAAATCAATGAAAATAATGCCCTATAAGGCTCTCAGTATAGTTAGGTACCCTTATAATCGACGCATTTTCACCCTTAAAATTATCTTAAAATTTTTATCTTTCTCGACCATAAATTACCGTCCATGATGAGGCCAAGGCATCTTTACTTTAGGCATTATTATTATTTATTATTTATTATTGATTATATTTTATTATTATATATTATTATTATAGTATTGTATTATTCTTGATTTTGTATGAAATTATTACTGTAGAAAGTTTTTGAGTCTAAAATAAAGTTTAAAAAGTATATTTAAAATTTGTGTAAAATAAATCTACATCTTTTTTATATTAACTTCTGCATATGTTAAATTTTCGTGATATACCCTCCGCTTCTCTCGATAGCCAAATCCTCTTCGACATTGACAGGGGCATTAATACAAGTAGATGGTGGATGTAGGATGCGGACGCACGAGTTTTAGTATTGGTAGATATATTATATATATGTATAGTATATATATATATATGAAGTAAGTAAGTATATATATTGTAAATATATATATATTACCATATTATATATTATATATAATATATATATACTATATAGAATAATATAGTAGTATATATTTGTATGGTAATTTTCTTCATATATATTATTGGAGTTATTTTATAGTAGGTAATTTTTTTGAGTATTTAAATATATATATACTTAATATATATTATATAGTATATATATGTTAGTATATTATTTACTATAATATATATAATTATATTATTATATATATATAATAATATATAATATATATATTAATTATATAATTATTAAATTAGTATTATATTTATATATATAGGATTATTATATATATTAAGTATATAAGAGTATTATTATATAGGTTAATAATAATATATTAAATATATATATATAGATAATATATTATTATATTTTTGGTTCTTATTAACTTGTAGAAATAATTAAATATTATATATATATGACTTATTTATATAATATATATACATTGATATATAATATTATTTATAGAGATATATATATAGTTACTACTTACTTATATATCCCATATTTTATATGGGATAAGATGTATATATTCTTAGTTAGAAAGGATGTATGACTATATTATATGCGTAATTATATATATTATATATATATGTTAATATAATATTATTACTGATATATATATATTTTATAATATATATATTAATATATATTATAATATAATATATATAATAGATATCATTTGATATATTATAATATTATATTATATTGATATAATATATCAATTATATACATACCTACTATATAATTATATGGCCATAATAAAGTATATAAATTAATATATACTATATAATAATATAATGTATACTATATACTATAATATATAATATTATATCCTATATAATATTTTATATATATATATATATAATATAATATATATTATTATATAATATATATATATATATATCATATATATATATATATATTATAATGGTAGTAATGTTGTTGGGAATCGGCGTTTGCGGTTGGAGAGGGAGAACAAAGATTAAACTGGACTGAGCAGCAAAGAATCCTGAATGTTAAGAAATTGATTCATGTTCGGCAATGAAGGTGAGAAGAACAGGCTATTTGGAGATAGGAGAAGTAAACGTCAGAGTTAGTAGGGGTATGTCGTGGGCCTTTCCCAAAGGGATGAAACCCATACATGACGAGGATACCACAGTTGGATATGAGTCGTCGGGTCTTGTTTAAAGCCCTTGGTGTTGTTTCGATTTCAACGCAGCCCAAGGAGAGTAGATGGGCTTTCTTTCGACTTTCGTCATTTTCTTTTACTACTTATCTTTTCCGATACATTGTTGCGCACCCTATACCACATCTATCAAATGGAAGAAAATGATATTATATTATTATATATATTAATATTAACCATATATCATATATATATATATATAATATAATAATTATATATATATATATATATACTATAATATATTATATATTATATAGAATATATATATAATAATACATATATAGCATATACATATATTATATACTTATTATATTATAGTATATATATAAATATTTATATATAATATATAATAAATATATATTATATATTATATTATAGTATATAATTTGAATAAATGCCCTGTCTTTGAATTGGAATCGCACACATCTTTCTTAAAATATGTTTGTATGTAATTTATCAAATACATAAAAAGTTTATCAAATTATTAAATGTTACACTAACTTTAACCATCGAGGCTTTCCCGGCATAGCACACGGCTCTTCAGGGAACTTAAAGGTTAAATATGACTGCTACGAGACCACGATCTTGGAAACTGGAAGCATGCCTCTGTATTTTGGTGGTATTAGTTTTCGTTTTTTAGCGGAGCGTGTGTGTGTAATTATTTTTGTATTGATCATTATTAAATTTTGCCTAATATTGTCTAATGCTTACGTTCTCCGTGGTCTTATTAGTAGTTTTTTACTATATTTTTAGCAGTAGGATTCTGTCATTTCTCTTGTTAGTGTCTGGATTACATAAGTGATAGGTTGCAATTTGCCCTATATTGATTATGGTGGAATTTCTTCGTGGATGGTCAAAGCTGAATTTTGACTGTCCTTTAGTAGATCACGTTCATGCTGGCGCTTTCTTCTGGCGAAGTCTGTATTGTTCTCTCAGACTATAGTTATTCTGAGAAAATTTATCAGGCAAGGGATCTTTGTATTATGCAACTGTTGTTGATTGGAGACCTTTTAAGACTTATTGGTTTCCTCACAAACTTTTTTTAACGTAATGTTATTATGAGGGATTGGTTGTTAATATTTCCTTGAGTTAATTATATACTCGTTTTATATATTCTGCAGAATTAACGGGCTAGGTGACCGGTAAATATTCATGTTATTTTGGAGATGGGATTATCTGTCGATGAAAATTTTCTTTTTGCCTTTTTAAGGATTTTGAATTATGTGGTTTGGGTATTGTAGTTTTTTGAAATTTGAAAACAAAAAATATAGTTATTCAGTCTGTATGGGAAGAGAGCAAATGCGTAAGTGCTCTTAAGAGAACATGAGCGGAGAGGTGTACCAATTTTTGTATGCTAAGTGAGTATGAAATGAGTACCAATTGGAATTAATTATTGATGCGATGAGGGCTTTCTTATATATTGAAAATTGGAAAGAGGGCCAGGGTATTCCAATTTATTATCATGTGTCGAAGAAAAGAAAGTGATTGTTGTTGCCATTTCTAGTGTGAACTGTACAATTTACTTGTCATATTAGAATTAATTGATGAGTTATGAATTATGCTGTCGGTCTTGATATATTTTGGGTTTAGCGCAAAAGGAATCATCACCTATCGTACCAGTGGAGGTTACAAATATCAAGGTGTGGGAAGAAATGATTATTTTTTCTACGAGTTCCCATAAAAAGATTGTAATGATGCGTGTGCTGACAGATGGGAGGCCCTCATGCTACATCCATTTGGTCTTTTGTTTATAGTATGTTGTATTTGTAAATTTTGTTTAAAAAGAATTGTGCTTCAAGTGGGTAAGTGTCTATTAGTTTATTCTGATAGGTCAAAACGGATATGTATGAGGAGAATGTATTGTCATTGATATATGTTGCTCTAAAGAAGTACAAGCCATGAGGACCTGGAAAGACGTAAATTAACGAATAACCCGCAGCATCAAGCTGAGCAAATTGAAAGAATGTCGTGATTTATATTCTTGTATATTTATTGAATAAATCATATGTGATTGTATTAATATATGTGACTTGGAGATGTTGCTAATCAGAGGTTTAAGTTTATCTGATATCCATTTGAAAAGCTATTGATGTTGATATGGTTGTGTTTGAAATTATAGACGGAGAGAGAACTATTGGCTTTGTAGTATTTTCGAATTCCATAAAAACTGTGAGAGTTGGGCATGTACGCTTTCGTGGTATATCATAAATATGATCGGGTATTGACTTGCAAATGTGTTCCAATGTACTGTTGAAATTACTTTGTGAAGATTTTAGAGGATCTTTTGTTAACAAGTCGTAGGTATTGCTGTCTGCTAATAGTGTATTGCATTTATTGTTGTAGTCCGTATAATTCATAACAACTATATTGTTTCCCTTATCGGAACGTGTGATTACAATGTCTTTGTTATTGATGAGGGAATTAAGAGAAGTGTAAAATTTACTTGGAAACTTACGCGTATTCGTCATGTGAAGCGCCGATGACGTCAGTAAACCTTTCAAAAAACTATTGTTGCAAGTTTGTTCTTATCTTTTTGTTAATAGTAAGAAATCGATGAAAAAAAAAATAAAAAAAACCTATTGGCAACCTTAACGCACTATTCCAAACAACCATAGCATTTTATTAATTAAAATACATAAATATTAATCCACATGTTCATTTCAATTTGTCATTTTGATGCTGCTTCTGTATTACGTCTTTCCGTCCCTCTGGCCTTTCGCTTATGTAGAAGCAACCTATATACATGACACTAAACTAGCCTTACATATCCGTTCGTTCCCACTTATCAAAACTAATAGTACACTTACCCTTGAGCGACAATTTTCATTACAAATACCATAATATATAAACAAAACTGGAATTAAGCATTGAGCTCTCTCTAGTCGAACCCTATATCATTAGCAATCTTTTTATGACACTAGGTAGAAAAAATATCATTCTTCCAACACCTTTATTTAGTAACCCTCCACTGTACAGATACGTGGCTGATGTCTTTTCGCCTACCCAAAGTATACAACCACGAGCACATTTAACTTCACATAATTCTCATAGACAAGTAATTTTACTAGTTCACACTAGGAAATTGGCCAACAACCAAATCACTTTCTTTTTCAAATTTAAGTAGATTGGAATATTCCTGCCTCTTTCAATTTTTTCAACATATAAAAACCCTACATCGAACAAAAATTATATCCATTGGTACTCATTTCATACTACTAGCACAAAAGATGACGCCTCTCGCTCTGATTCTTTAAGATGCAACTACGCATTTGCTCTCCTCCATATACAGACGAATAGAATTTTTTATGTTTCAACGTTCCAAAAACTACAATACCAAACACAGAATCTCGAAAAGCTTAAAAAAAGCAACAAGAAAAATTTATCAGCAATAAATACAATCTGTCCAAAATAAACATGACATATCTTCGTTTCCCCTACCCGTTTTGCCAGTATTAAGAATATAATACCAAAAAATATAACCATCCCCTCAAATACATTACCGTTAAAAAAAGTTTTTTAAACCCAATAAATTTAAAAATCATAAACAAATGATTTATTACCAAGTCCCTTGCTATAATTGTCTAGATATCTATGTTGGAGAAACAATAGACTTCGCCAGAAGAAAGCGCCAGCATGAACGTGATCTACTAAAGGACAGTCAAAATTCAGCTTTGACATCCCACAGAAGAAATTCCAACCATAAAATCAATATAGGCAATATGCAACCTATCACTTATGTATCAGACACTAACAAGAGAAAAATGACAGAATCCTACTGCATAAAAAAATAGTAATAACTACAATAAGACCACAGGAGAAGTAATGAACATAGACAATATACAAAATTTAATAATGTCAAATACAAAAATATTACAAGAAGATGCGCTAAAAAACGAAAAAAAAAACTACAACCAACAGAAATAACAGAGCAGGCGCCAGTCCAAGACGGTCTCGTAGCAGTCATTTAACTTTAAGTTTCACCTGGAATGAGGGCCGAGTGCTATGCACGGCGAAAGCTCGTGTTAAAATAGTGTAAATTTTAATTAAAATTTATAATTTTATGTATTATATATAATCCAAAATGACTCTCGAAATCATAATCGTCTAAATTATAATTTAGCAACTTTTCAATTAAGTGAGTTTGGTTGGATAATTGAAATCCAAGAACACCTTTCCAAATACGCCCTGTAAAGTATTTCTTTTTTTATTTCTGGTCATTTTAACTATTATTTTTAGCTTTCTTTTTACATCATAAAAACTTTTATAGCAAAATTTTACCAGTATTTAAAAAAAAAATTAATATTTGAATCAGACACCTATAATATATATGTTCCATAGGAACATGTGTATTATAGGTGCCTGATTCAAATATTATTTCTGCTTTTTTGGGATTAAAAAAACTGGAAATCGTGCCAAATCTGCAAATTATTTTCTTTTGTATTTTATTCAAATTTTGTATTTAGTAGTTCGAACAAAAATTTGAAATTTAAAAAAGTTAAACAATACCCTGAAGTAGTATATCGGCATTGATCGCATCAGAACCGGTGGAAGCGGCGGATTCGTCTCACAAGGGGGGGGAGGCTGGTCGTCGCTTCGTTTTCGCCCCACCTCGTCCTCGAGGAACTCCTCCTCAGGCCGTAACCCCACTAGTTCCCTATTTTCTGCCTCATATTCTGTGAGATCTTGAGAAAGCAGGCGGCTGAAATCAGTAGATAATATATATTTATATTTATATATATATATATATATATATATAAATATATAGATATATATATTATATATAATTATATATGTAATATTATATATATTAATGATATTATTAATATATAATGTATATATTATAATGATCTTTTCCAATGAAAGTGTACCTACGGATTTTCATGAAACTTGCAGGATTTAATGGAAATATGATCTAATGAATAATTTTTTTTTTTTTTAAGTCACTAATGCATAGGAGTCTGGAAAAAAGGCGTAATGGATTGTCTTTATTAGTGCGTCAATAACACGTTGTACATTATAGGAAGTTAAAAGCTGTTTTACAGTCATGTCCATATATAATAATCTACAATAGATTTCGATAAATTTATATTTGTGAACTTTTTAAAAAAAACAAAAATTTAAAAACGTGGAGCACATTTATATAAATTTTAAACCTATAATTTATTCATTTTTCACATATTCGTGATGTGTGTGTGTGTGTGAATGTTGTGTGTGTGCTAGTCTGTGATGTGCTGTGCTGTGTGTGTGTGTGCTGTGTGAGTGTGTGTTGTAATTACATAAAATACATTTCGAGTTCTCGATAGTTCAATTAGAGAAAAAATTGTTTTAGGTGTTCGTTCTGTTGCACATTTTGTAGCGTTTGTAGACTTTCATTCGGCTGTTTTTTTTCGTGCTTCACACATTTGTGACATTTTTTTTTTCACGTATCTTATTGTTTATAGCATATTTCGAATATGTCAAGTAAGTTTCGTTAAAATCGCAGGTACACTTTTATTGAAAAAAAGAAGCGTGGTTGAATGTACTAAAAGCCAATGATGAGGTTTCAAAAGAAAGATGTTTGGAATTATGAAAGGAGGAAAAAAGAATAATAAAAAAAGATGCATACGTAGGAGAAAAAAAAGAGGTAACAGATGTATTTGGAAGAGGTTGGAATGGGACTTACAAGGGAAGTAGAAGTTTCTCAGGAAGGAAACTGGCGAAAAAGGTTAAGATGAGAAAAAGGGAATTTGCTGTAACATAATGTAATACGGGATGGTGCTTTTCTTAAAATAAATGATGTTAGGAGATGTGTAGGGAACACTTCGAAAATCTGCCATAACATTGGCAGTAATGAAGAGTTGATAGTGAATATGTGTGGGTTTGATGTTGCAAGAGATGGAATAGTATCTTGGGGATGAGGTCATTATAGAGTAAGGAGTAAGGTAATGGTAGAGTGAGAAAGTTTAAGAATGATAAATCTGCAGCTATAGATTGAAATTACTGGTTGCAATTTTTTGATTAATATAAGTTGCAATATTTTAATAAACGTGGAATCTGTGACAGTTGGGCTTAATAAGCGTATGCAGGGTATAGTTCTATGGGATTTGGAGGAGAGCAGTTAATAGTACCCTTTATATATAAGGGTAAGGGGGAAACATGGAATAAGGTAACTGTCAGGAATATAGGAGTGAATTAGTATCAGGTTGTAGGGAGATACTACATATGCTGTACATTTTGTTCGAAAGATGCGGTCGATCACTGAAGGATCCTGATTTGTTGGTTGTAGAATATTGGGCTGTTTAGTAAGTGTAGAAGTAGTGTGGGACAAATTTTACATTTGAAACAAATGATGAGAAAATGAGAGAGAATGAAAGAATAAATTGTATTTTATAGAGGGATTTAGTTGATGTGTCAACAAGTTGGTAATAGGAAGCTCTTTTGCAGGTGTTAGTAATTATACTATTATATATATAACGTAGGATAAGAGTAAGGTTATGGTTGTGAGTTGAGACAGTCCTCGGTGCGAGTGAAGTTATGCTGGATGGTGTGCAACTGGTTCTCGGTGTGCAGTTTAAATATTTAGGATATAATGTTGGATGAAAAAAGGGAACGGATGATACATAGTGTAGTAGAAAAGTTCAGTAATATAGCCAAAGCTACTATTCATATAATTTTGTATGTAGATAAAAGGACTAAACTCGAGTAGCGCTAGGTCTTACCATGAGCTGTATGTTGTTAGCTGTGTTAA
>JABUQX010004789.1:35000-53940 GCA_015478945.1 Trachelipus rathkii
TCAAATAAAGACATCCGGAAAAGTAAAGAGAGCGTCTCCGCCAGATCAACCTGCCATGTTGTGAATGAGAACGGAATTATCCATTTGTTAAGCATTCGGCCACTCCACGAAGCCAAAAGTCTTTGTTTCAAACCGAATGTTTGTTTAGAAAAGGAAGGAAAGTGGATCTTTATAAATAAGGTCAACCGCATGGAAAGAATAAGGCCGAAGAATATTAAAAAACAGATGAAGTTTGAGGTTTGACTTTTTGAGGAAGATATGTTATGTATGAGATTATATCCAGTAGAGTAGGGGTGGGGGGAAGGAATAATATATATATATATATTATATATATATATATATATATATATATATATATAATAATAATTATAAGATAAAATATATATATATATAATTATTATATATATATAACTGTTAAAGAAAGAACAATAATAGAGAGTAAAGAATAACTCCTTCTCCGGGATTGAAACCACCGCATGTGCGACTGAGGACAATATACCCGATTGAGTCGTTACGACTGAGCTATCCTCCAGGCCAAAAAAACTTGGATTCAAAAACAGTTATAAGCAACCGAGCTCCCTTCAAGGCGGACATCACCAGGTGTCCAGCCTGTCCTATCCCTCGTTCTTTATGTTCTTTATATTGTAGATGTTAAATATTGCATATATATATATAATATATATATATATATATATATATATTATATATATATTATATTATATATATATATAATTATATATATATATATAAATAGTATATATATATAATATTATATTATATATATATATATATATATATATATATTATATATATAAATATATAATATAATATATATAAAATTTTTAGAAAGAAAATTTATATATTTTGCTCATCTTCACTGATAAATAATATATATAATTTATATATATAATATAATATATATATATATATATAATAAATATATATATATATAATATATATATATATAATATAATATATATAATATATATATATATATATATATATATATATATTAGAGGTGTATCGGATAGGGAATTTTGTTATCCGGCCAGATATTGAAAAAATTCCCCTCTCTGATTTCGATAATGAGGTTTATAGCATTAATATTATTATAATTATTATTATTAATAACATACCAATATTGCATTTTGGAACCCGTTTATATCATGGGCGCCGGCAGATAGGGACAACAGGGGGCACTTGCTACCCCTTAGGATACGAAAATAAGAATGTCACTTCATGTAGTTCGTAAAATAAATTAGTTCTAAAACTTGTGCAATATTCATTTGATTAGTTAATTTAAAAATAAAATTGATCATCTTAATATTAAGGTCAGCGGCGGTGGTGAATTTTCGCTGTCCCTTTTGGGCTCTGACATCACAGAGAAACATTCTTTACTATTTCATTTTGTTTGGGAAATCAAGAATTCATTCTACGTGATTGCAAAGCACTGTTTTTGCAAATATAATTGTTGGCAGTGTTAAAAAAAGAAAAAAGAAAAAAAAGATACAAAAATTCGTTTCCTAGAACTATCCCAACAATCTAATATAACCACGTTACAACCCTGATGGTAAGTTCTGGAAATACGGGCCTAACCAAACAATAGAAATTGGGGTATCAATGGTCGTCATTTCTGTAAGTGGGGGAAGGGGGCAAAAACAGCAGTAGGAACACTATGCCAAAAAGAATTCGGGGTGTCGAGTCCGTGTATTTTGATAATAACCACGGACAAGTTGGGAACAACATGACATTAGTTATATTCTAGGTACTATTTCCTCTCTAGTGAATATAACGGCTTGCTAGAACTAAATCCAGTTAGGCCAGACGTGAAATTATTAAGTTTCCCCATTACGTGAAGTACGATTTATTTTTATTCATCCAATGACTGACTATTTAAGAAAGTTCGATATCTCTCCTTTTTAACACTGAATATTTTTCAAGTCATATAAATCCCTAACACAGAAATAGAAGCATGAAATATTGAAATATTCTACATTCTAACATACATCACGCATACCAACACGTAAGCATTTTTATTAACGCTGGAGAACATTTAAAAATAATTTTTACATCTCTCTCTCTCTCCAAACAGATAATAAATTTCGAGTCGGTTTTAGTCTTTATACGTTTCCAACTCATAAATTTTTATTTTTAATAATTTTACGAGAAAGAAAATAAATAAAATAACCAGAAAAAAAATCCCTAACAAAAAAAGATAAGAGGATATGAGAGTATACTAATACAGGACCAAAAATAAGCGAAATAATAATAATATACTCCTTAGATTTATATATCAGAGAATTCGTCGTACTACTACTACTACTAATAATAATTATTACTCTATATTAAACACGCGCACAAATTTTGACACATTTTACACTCCCACTCAACCTATATCCCCAACTTAACAAGTAATACTTACTTTACTCCTATCCCATTACAAATAATAATAATAATAATAATAATAATAATAATAATAATAATCAAAAATAAAAACTCCATATTAACCAACACAAAATTTGACACACACTTTAACCCTCCCATCTCCACATATTTCCCTCATTATCAAGTAACTACTTTTACTCTTTTTTTTCCCCCCTCTCTCCATCAGAAGAAGAAAAGAGCCCCTGCTGGTGCGTGTGTGTGTGTAGAGATCTCGGCATGGCCTTGAAACACGGTCTTGCCTTCGTTGCTACGACAACGTCAGACGAATGTATGTCAAAAAATAATACCAAAAAAAAGGCGGAAAAAAAAAAAAAGAAAAAAGGGCGGAAAAAAGGATAATGAAAAGAAAAAACAGGGAAAAAAACTGATATAAGAAAATCTGGAGGAATGGCCTGTTAATAGTGGGGGACTATACCACATAATATATATATATATATATATATATATATATATATATATTTATTTAATTTACATCTAATATATAATATATATATATAATTATTATATAGATTATATATATATATATTATGATATATATATATAATATAGTATATATATATAATAATTATTATATAATAGTAATATATATATATATATATATTATCAAGTGGTACTTCAGCCTCCCAGACAATCAAAAAGGGTGGGGTCAGACTTTTGAGATATGATTTGTGGCTCTTCTAAGCTGACCATAATATATATATATATATATATATAAATATATATATATATATGGTAAAGAGAAAAAGATGATAACGAGATAAAGAAATAAAAAGGTGGGTAAGGGAAGAAAAGAAAACGAAGGGCTTGATATAGTAGTATGGAAAGTAGGATATAATATATATATAGAGGGTCGAATGTATTATCACCTTAGTCCTTATTAGACTTGCTTTTCTCACGTGTTCCAATAATCTTAAATATTTTAAAGACATGGTCGTTGTACTATATTATCTAAACCGAGATTAAATACCAAGATTACACCGTAAAGAATTGTAACTTACCATGCCACCCGGACCACCCCACCCCACATAACCACCCGAATTTATATATATAAATATTATTATATATTATCTTAATATTATATTAATATATAACAGTTTAAATTAAGTTAAAATTTATTATTTATATAGTATTCTATAGATATATAGTTGATATAATATAATATGAATATAGAGATGCTAATCTTTAGTGACCAGATATACCTATATATATACCTTTATATATCGTTATATATTATAAGTATATATTATATTATATATATATATTAATCTGGGGGCCAAGGGGCCCATTTTCCCGGGGATATCCGTCATTATTATCTTAAAAACTATTAATGCTACAGTATAAAGGGAATACATTGCTGGAATCTGGTCCAATTTTGGAACGCATATGATAATGCTTATAAAAAAAAATTATAAAAAAATAAAAAAATGTAATCTCAATAAAACCTACAATAAGCTACAGCGAAACAGGGAATACCATTTTTGGAGATCCTAGTGCAGTAAAAATTTGCACATGAAGAAAATGGTAATAATAATAATAATTAAAAAAAAAATTATTGTTAGATAGAGAATATGAAAGTAATATAAGATTATCCATAAGTATCTCAATTTTGTAACTTTCTCGATAATAATAAATTTAGACTCATTTCTAATTACAATTTTTGTCTTATTATACAGGCAGCTACCTTTAGTGGTGGCTCGAGGCGACGGGAACATAGCGGGGGGACGTCCATAACCCGTTAGGGGAGGGTCGGAGGAACCCGCCTGAGTAACATCGCATACTATTGCCAAAGAACCAGGCGTGTCTCTCGGAGACCCTCCGCCGCGTGAGGAAGTTAGCAATATAGTTCACTCTCCGTAGTCCCCGGAATGCCGCATGAGACCCCAGACCTCCATGCCATTCGTGCGGTATTACCCTTGGATAGGTATTTACTATTTAGTAAAAAAAAAAAAAAGCTCAAAAATTTAATAGAAAGTCTATATTATTTTATCGAAAACCAATTTAAAGGGCTCTAAATAAGCTACTTATCTAATCTATTACTTATTTATATTTAACCAATAATTATTTTTTTATTATTAATATATTTTTACATTTTCTTATGTGAAATTTTTACCAGGAATTCAAAATAATGTATTCCGTTCTCATGTAGCTATTGTAGTTTTTGGATTTTTTATTTTTTTTTTTTTTTTTTTTTTTTTTTTTTTTTACATTCCATAGACCCAGTCATTGTACACAGAATTCCTAAGCAATGTGTATATCCGTTGAATGACTGTATAGTCATAATTAATAGTTTTTGAAGATACTATAATGACGGATAATCGAATTGGACTGACCTATATATAATATTATATATATTATATATTATAAGTATATATATAATATATATATATATTATTATAAATATATATAAATATATATATATATATATAATATATATATATATATATATATATATAAATATATATTATATATATATTAATATATAATATAATATATAATATTATAATAATATTAATTTAATGAAACCTGCCAACTTCCTTCCTAATTTACAATTCATTTTTTCATAAAATTGACATGACTTATTTATTTCACTTACCAATGGATTTTATTCATTTTTTCATTGCCAAGTTAATATTATAATATATGCATTACACGTTCCTTAAAACACTATCCATATATAAATACAGTCAGCACACACATTAAACTTACATACATATATAAACGCGCGAGCGCAACACAGACAATAAGAGAGTGGTCGTAAATTTGACACACCGCTCAGCATTCCACAATGTGTAATATAAAAAAAAGAGCACATATTATTACACTAGTTTTTAGTCTTTCATAATGACACATTCTTAGAGAGGAAGGGTCAGGAAGGTGGCACAGGCGACTCAAGGCAGGGAAGTCTCCACCGTCAGAGTAGGAGTACCCTACTCCCCCTCCAATGCATTTGCTATATACACCCACACACACACAATAGTACAATATACTGTAATACTAACCTAACTTTTCCCATTTAAACTTACCGAACATGTTTTCTCTCACCTAATATTTTTCTTTTCAATATTGCTTCACAGAAAAACCTTGAGCTGACTAGGTTTTTCTGTAGTAAAGTTCGTAAATTTTAAGGACAAAGGGGGCAGGGTTGGTGATTTTTTTGATTTTTTTTAAAAATAATAAAAAAATAGAAATCAATGATTTTTTTTGTTTTTGATTTTTTTAGGCACAAATTGCATTTTTAATTATTATTTTGATAAAATTAGTAAATAATCCTAATTAATAATAAGTTTAGTAAATATAATTATTATTTAGTTTGTTATTTAAATTATATATATACTGTATAATATCTGAGTAACCTAATTTTATTCATTTCTTTATTAAAGATGATTTGAAACTAACATTGATGAATTTGCTTATAATAAAGATGAAAACATACTATCATAATCGGTGATAACTAGGTAGACATTTTATAATTTAGAATAAAAAAAAATATTGACCTAAAAAATCCAAAAATCAATTGATTTTAATCAACTCCTGATTAAATCAATTGATTTAATCAGTGCCAACACTGAAAGGGGGGTCTGTCTCTTTTATTTATTTATATTATTTTTTACACTAGCTCGTTAGGAAATATTTGAATTATATTTTATTTAGTGGTAAATAAAAGCAAGCCACATTATCACTGATAATTACATCCATAGACATGCTATAAATAATTTAAATATTAAACTTAAGATGCCTATTATTTCTTATTTAGAATTCTCCTCTACTCTCTCTCTCTCTCTCTCTCTCTCTCCTCTCTCTCTCTCTCTCTCTCTCTCTCTTTATATATAAATAATAATATATATTAATTATATATAGATATATATATATATATATATATATTAATATTAATATTAATAATATATTATATATTAATATACATATATATATTATATATATATATAGTATATTATATATAGGTGACTTGGAGATACTCATCAAGCTATCAATCATTAATTTGGTCAGATATTTGAGTAAAAAGTGGGATTTGCTTTGGTTATTTTGTGATGAAATTAAAATCCGAATTAGTTAAATAGTTCAATGCAATTGCAATTACATTACTGCAGGAAATTAAATAATTATAGGTAATGTCACAAAATATATAAAATTCATTAAATAAAGATTATTCGAATAGCAATCGAAGACCGCCAACCTCTCTTTACACCTAAGGTACACCTAACAGAATCCATGGTATGAGGACCTCACGGTGCCCTTCAAGAGTGAGGGTATACCGCCCTCTGGCATCATATTCAAAATTTCACCGCTCTCATGAGTCTAACTTGAATGCTTTCTAACATATATCTGAAGTTAGCCTTTAAAACTGCATAGCAATATTTTTATAACGATCTTCTTATCGATATACGTGACAATATAAGAGTAGGTATGAAATGTCAGCTCTATTAGAAATGGACACAGGCGTGTATGGCACACAAGCCCTTACACACACTCTCTAGTAAAATAATATACTAATTCTAAAAATACATAAAGTATTAATATATTAATATATATATATATTATATATATATATATATATATTATATATTAATATATATATAATATATATATATATATATATTATATATAATAAAATATTATTATAATAATATAAATTTAATATATAATATATATTATAGAATTATATTTATTAATTATATAAGTTTTGGTTTCCAAGTGTGGGTCGTCAGAATTAAGTTGTTTCGTGGAGCATACCTAGATGTATGAAGGAATGGCGAAAAAAATGTTTGCACACTATTTTTTTTTAACCCCAAATGTTTACTCCACTTTGGAAATATTGCTTGCAAGCAGTTCAAAAACTTATTTAATAAATTCGTTACTTTGTCAAGTGAGCGTAGTTCGTTTTGGCAGAGCCGGGCCCAGAGCCCGTACCGTCGTCTCTGGATATTTATTGGTGGGCAATAATCTGTCCGGAAAACTATGAGAAAATCGTACGGGGCAAAGTATATCCATGTGTAGTGTTAAGCAGTATTCAGAAAATATTCAGCCTGCATCGTCACATCCATGTATGCTAGGTTGCGTTTTACTGCATTAAGACCCTCCATATAAGTATAGGTATGCATGTTTTACTTGCACACATAAGTCTCAGTTTTATTATGCTGTGTTTGATCCATTACCACAGTAATATATTCTGATCCGCCACAGTTATTAGATTATCTATATACTAAATATGAAGTGGTATATATATATAATATAAACTATATTTATATATATATATTATATATATATATATAATATATATATTATATATAATAGTATATAATAATATAAACCAATAGCCGAAGCGTATGTTTACCTCTTTACCACAACACTTATTCTTTGTTACCCCTTTAAATTCTTTAACGAATTAGCACTTAAAATCCGGTTTTCTTCTCCGCGTCCAAATCTGATATCATTTTCTTCGTGCTTTTACTTTATTATTAAATTTTAATTACTGCAAATTTTCGGTATCATTTCTCGATCAACCAGGTCTTTAATCTAAAGCTCGTCTGAAGACAATTCTTTCAGATGGCTAAAAAAAACTAAATTTTATTTATCTGCGCCAAGAAAGAGTAGAGGGTGCCTACTTATTATATATACCATTTTATATATTTCGTATATAAACCATATAAACCCTATTATATATACTACGTATCTATTTATTAATCCTATATTATATAATATGGTATATTATATATATATATTTATATATATATATAATATATATATATATATATATATATATATTATATATGCGCTGCGGCAAGAGATCACTCAATAAGGTGTTAATAAAATTTGCATTAATTAAATCCTGTCAATGAAATTCCATTCGCTGCTGCTTCTTCCCCTCCGCGTAAGGCCCCCTTTACCAAAAAATATGGAAAAAATTCCCCAGGCCCTCCCCACACCCACAACCAAAACCACATATATTATATATATATATATATATATATATATATATATATATATATAATAATATATATATGGTATATATTATTATTTTTATTATATATTATATAGTAGTAATATATAACTATATATATAAGTAAAAATAATGTTGGGTAAATTATATATACGGTGGGGTTTTTGTTATTTTTAATATAATTTTTAATTAATACTATTAAAATATTAATTTATTATATATTATATATATATATAATATATATATATATGATGGTATATAAGAAAACTATTTATTATTATCATACGATAATTTATATTACTTTTATAATACTATATATGAAATTCATATAAGATTTATATATATTTATAATATATATATATATAAATAAGTGTTAGAACTTTAATTTTTATTTAATATATATATATAGTAAATATAAACCTTATGGACTTATATATACTATATGAAAAACCAACACGTGATCTATATCTACTATAATATCTATATAAAAGCTGTGGGCCAAATCCTAGATCTGCATGCCTGATAACTAATCTTTTTTTTTCTTAATTTTTTTTTTTCACACATTGCGATACCAAAATTCTTGTGAGGGTTTTGCCTTTGCGGTCCGAACTTTTTGATTTATAATACATTGCATATTTGTTTATAAATTTATTTATGTTTATTAATTTGTAACTATAAAATGCACACTCCTTTAAAGTCGAATAGAAGAAAAATTTATAATTGGAAATATATCATAAATAAATAATAGATAATAATAATAGATGATTAATAAAGTAATATAATAATAATTGACCCTAAATGACCAATTAATACAGTCCACCATAACTTACAAACACGAGTACAGAATATTAATTTGCCACTTAAGGGGACGTTGCGCGTAGGGTTTTGCCAATCTGAAGGTAAGTACAAATCATCAGTTCCCCTGAGTATTTAGCGTTTTAAACACTTTCTAGTGAGAATGAATGCCTTCCTTCCCAATGGCTGTGGTATTTTCAATTAGGCCAAAAAATATTTTATTCACAATGTATAGGGGATATTACGGTAGGGGCGTGGTGTTCAATTTATTGGCAAGTCATAATGGAAACCCACCCGATAACCTTTTTATTATCATGCGCACGCGGCACGAACTTCGGAGCAAGTATAGGTTTAGGCGAAGATACCACATATTTTATGTTTTAATAATATAAATTTTGCTATGAGGTTCACAAACATGTTTTTCAGGGAAAAAGTTTTCAAATTTTTCAAAAGTTCCCCATAGGCACTCGGGTCAAAACCCCTTAGAGTTACCAAATATACTTTATCTATAACAAAATATGTGAACCTTGTTTAGTAGTATATGACCCAGAATTTAGTGGGGTTTGAAACAAAAACAATTATAAAAATTTTTCATGAAAAGTTCTTTTTTCCATCTGTTAGCCAAAAAAAAAAAAAAAAAAAAAAAAAAATCAGAACTGTTAGGTGGTGAAGTTGTATTTTGTTTAATGTATATTATTCCTCCGATCTGGTCAATGAAACTTTCACACACTCTTTATATTTAGCCTCTTACGAGATTAAACATATTTTATTTTAGAGAGGATCATAATTTCCCAGTATGTGCTCATATCTTTATGGCCTCGCTTATAGTATTAGAACTTTTATTTAAAAACTGAAATGTTTCATGAGCAGGCGACAAATCTGTTGGGCATACAAAAATTTTCTCTAAACTATTGTTACCTTTCCCCTTTATATTATTCATGCCCTCCCCTGAAAATTCCAAAAACTGATTGTTATAAAAACTAAGACCGGTGGTCCTGTTTTTCCAATTTTTTGAGTGGCCGCAAAAATGTTTGATGCTTACAGGTTGGGGTTTTGACGGACACAATGTTATTAATCAATCTTTGCCAGGAAAGGAACTTCTATTGAAGATCACCTTTTTCCCAGCGGGCCTACCATTTATATACCTCCACGTCGTCGATCACAACCCCGTCTAACATTTATTTCGTTATTAAGAACACATAAATCCCTGTTGATCGTGGTCCTATTAGGAACCTTAGCGCCTTAGAACTGACTTTGATATCACCAGCGCGATAATATCCCTTAACACGTGCACGAAGGTGCGCAACTTACCACACACAACACACACACACACCCACATAACCAGCGGCCCAAACAATTAACCTTAATTAACCTAAACAAATTTCACTATTACTCGACCACCTAATAACACACCTAATACCCTTATGGATGTACTACTTACCACTCTTAACATCTTATAATGTACACACTGATCCAGCTCGCGCGCTGGAGACAGCACAAGACACAGTACTACAGCACACTCTCGCAGCAAATGAGAAATACTCAAATAGGAGATACAAAAAATTGGAACTCCACTGGCGGTGTATACTCCTTTTGTCTTCAGCTCCTGTTAATAAGAAGAGAAACTGTAGCCCAAGTATAATCATATAAATGTCTGTGATACATATGTTTGAACACATATGTAAATATTAATTAGCGATTGTTGAATCATAACTCTTTTACTACTCTCAATATCATGGATTGAATTAAATTTTTACCAACCTTTTGGTTATTGTATATAGTTTACCTTTTTTAATTTATATAAATTATTCTGGCGTAGGTGGTCATTTATTACTCGCCCCATACTGCTAAGCCGTGTAATGCGCTTTGACTCGAGATATGCCCAATCTCCCTCGTAAGGTGATTAAGTATCTTGTAAGATGAAATAGATAATACATATTGTTTCTTTCATAGACCTATTGATGACTCCATCCCTATCGATGGAGTTAATTTATAAGACAAATAGAAAAAGCTCCGAACCCAAGCCGTGAACATGTGCCAGTTCGTTGTGTGGTGTAAGAGTGCCAATGAGTGCCAATAGCAGTTGTCCATAAAGTGACAGTAAGAGTATGCAAGATAAGACTGCGATTAGTTGGAACCGTTAGGCTCACCGTGAGAACCTGGCTCCACATAAAGATATGTACGCAAATGGTGGGTGAGTTGGCACAGCATAAGAATAGTGCAAGCCACTGAAGAAAAATAGACACAACTTTAATATACATCAAAAAGCCAATTCCTTCTAGACCAATCCACGGCTGCATCACGTAGAAGATAGCAAACAATCACCTAAGTAAGGGGTGCTCTGACCCCATAGGTAATTTTAAGGTATGGAGGAATCGATTGGTGTATATTAACATAATCTGCAGTACACTTATAATATTCCATGAGTAAGATAATTTATAAATATAATTAACACACTTTCACTCGTCCATAGACACTTTAACAAATTAAAACCATATACACCTTACACTCCACACCCACACACAAAGAAGAAATGACACTTACACTTACACATTGCAGCAACTACTCGAATAGATAGAAAATACGCAATCTCAAGCCATAATGCGTCCAGACATGAATTGAAAGTGCAACAAATCAAAGAGAAACTATGGTCATTAATGCTGCGAAAACATTAGTCTCAGCATTAATGGCAAACATGACAAGACATTGAATTCTAAGCTGAATCTGAATAAACTCGTCAGGAATCGTTAGATGCCTCAACTTCTGAAGGTTCATCTTTGATGGAACTCATCTTTGATGACGTGTCCATGCATTGATACCATGTGCATGTGATAAGATGACCTTTCATCGGTGCTAAGGAAGTAACCAACCTAATATCTCGATTATCTTGATGAGATTCCATACTACTTCAACCACACAACAAACTAGAAAACAGAGTGATTATATTAATCGAATAACTTTGCCCAAGGTTAACCGATAAGCTGCCACAGCCAGTAGGAGCGCAGCAAGCCCTCCCACGCAAGAGATGGGAACTATGGCCGCACCCGCAGGCTGCGACCGCCGCGCGCGGCGTGTAAAGAAGATATCTATACACTCAAGATGAGTCATATCATTGTATAACATATAATTGTACGAAGATTGTTATTATATACAACAGTGATATTTACCATACTTAAAGCAGTAAGCAGTAAAAACAATAGAGGCTGTTATGATTACTAACACCTAGGAGGGATATAGCTAATTTGCTGTTGTTTTTGTTAGCTGTGAACATTTGTAACAATGGCTATTTAAAATATTTGATATAAGCTTTATAAAAAACATAAAGCAGTAAACTCTTATATTAACTAGCTTATTAACTTACTGTTTGAGCTGCTCTTAAACTCATGTTTTCACTGTCTAATTAACTAACTTAACTTGCATTTAACTCATTCATTATTCGTTGAATGCATAATCAAACTGTAATAATGCAATTCAGAATAAATATGAATTTTATTAAACATTGCTCTTTTTTACTTTATAATATTTTTATATTTGTTAGTGATTATTATTATAATTCTTATTATATTTATTGAATTTTCAATTTTTTATATTTCTGATAATTAAGAGTAAATTCGCAGTATAATGTTTATAATAATTTTAAATGAGTATACAGAATAAAAACACCACAGAGTAAAATTTCGGTAAGTAATATAGATATGTAAGAATAACATTTTCTATTATATTAATTAAAATGTATGTGTATGAAATAATTGTTTATAAAATAGTATAAAAGTATGTCAACCATATACGTTAGAGCAGAGTACTCTTATAAAGCAGAGGATAAAGATGGAGTAATAAACAAAACCAAGTGAGAGAGTGAATTGTATGATAATCACCTAAATCACCTTTTAAAAGTGCACAAAATGATCCATAGCAACACCAGTGAATTTCTAAGTGGTTACGTATATTGCGGTGAGTACTAACTGCAATGTAGATGCAATGTTTTACTGACTTTAACTTTCTGCTTTCAGCATTAACTTCATGTTTTTACTTGCTTTTTCAAACTCTCCTGCGGTTACTGTTTTAACTCTCTTGGCTTTACTGCTTATAACTCTTAACTGATTTATATGTAACATTATGTTTTCTTTAATACTTTTTATTTACTTGATTTCTTATGGTTGAGGTGGGTGTGTTGTGTGAATGACTTTTTTATTTTAATTTTGTAAGTAAGAATAAAAACACACAGGAGTTTCGGCATATATTAAACATGTTTATGGTGTTAGATGAGAAATGGTGACGAAATTGTATGTGAGAAAACAGAGAGGTGATAAGCTTTACAACCCTTAAACAGGAAGATAAAGCAAGTAAAACCAATATGTAGTCGTTAATTATGGCGCTGATACATCCTGTAGTGGTAATAATAGTATGCACTATGAAAGCTTACCAGAAAGCTTTTACGGCTTAAACTTTCTAAGCTTTACATAATCATTTTAATCTCATGATATTTACTGCTTTAGACTTTAACTGTTTACTGCCTTTAATCTCATGTTTTACTGCTTTAACTCTACTGCTTTATCTGTTAGTATAACTCTACTGACAATTATACTGATTTTAAACTCTCTGCTTTAGCATAGTGTCTATTAACTCATATTAATATTTAAATTAACATAAAGGTTTAATTCTTTTATTTATTTAATTTATATATTATTTTATATTTATTAAATTTTTATTATATATTTTTATTATTTTTTTAATTTTAATTATTTATTTATATTATTATATATTATAAATACTGATAGGTTAGTGTTATTAACTTCAGGCCTATTGTTATATTATTATTATAGAAATCTAACACACATACACACCCACATACACACATCAATTAACACATATTCATCTTAGACCTGACACAACACATTACCGCAGAGCAGTCACACCCACACACATCAACACTCTAATCATCTATCAAACAAAAAAACATACACACAACCGCACTGAGAATGTTGTACATAAACATAATACTCCAAAACAACAAACCGCCGTATCCACAGTACCTCGCAAGCCAACTATACCTAACCAGATAGATACGCTACACAAAGTATCACAAGGTTTTATGTATCTATGCGTATAACATATTATAGCGAACATTAGACAACTTGTAGACGGTCACACACACACACACACAGGACTGTGCTACACTGTTCTTTTATTTTTTGGTACATACTACAAAATTCAGCGTGTATGTATATATCAAGAAGGAATGCAGCAAATAGCAATAAGCATCTAGATAATCAGGGGTTCACATGATATAGAGAGAGAGCACTAGTGACATATGAGGTCCAGTAATACCATAGACCTCACTCCCTCACAAAGAGTCAAACGGTCTGACTACTCAAGCAGCTCGGAAGACCATAATAAAGTTGGCGAACTCAAAAGCGACTAAAAGACGATAAATTTTTACTTACTATCCTACACACACAGATCTCTCTCTACCGCTCCTCATCTCATCCATCATCCCTCTCTTTCTACTACATCTCCGGTCCTCACCATCTGACTCATCTCACCTACACTACTACTCCTCACACACAGCCCATCTACCCTCATCATTTCGGATCCAGACTACTATCAACAACACGCAATAACAATCACGGCGTTTTACCAGCACGAAGTAAAACTTGCTCTCAATATTGTAATATTTATTGACTTTCAAATACGAATGGAAAAAAATATGCGAAAAATTATGAAGAGAGAGAGAGAGAGAAGGAGAGAGAGAGAGAGAGAGAGAGAGAGAGAGAGAATGGGAGAAGAAGAGAGAGGAGAGAGAGAAGAGAGAGTGAGAGAGAGAGAGAAGAGAGAGAAACCTTGAAAGGGACAAATAATAATAAACTAGAGAAAGAAACCTATTGAAGGAAAAGGGGCGTTTTCCCCTTTCATTTTTTAAAGCGATTAATATTATTATTATATTAACTAACAACAAAGAAGAAGAGCATTTGCCTGTTTACGTGCCGTTGACCATTTTGCACGTGACGTGCGGCGCGCAAAAGCAAAACATACAACGAAAATGTAAAAACATTTTAATTTAAACGGCAAGGTTTATTTTTAAAACATCCCAAAAAGGAAATAACCCAAAAGAAATTGCACAGGAGACTTTTAGGGGTAGGAGAACGTTGCCACCCGGCCCAGTGGAGACACCAATATACTACCCTATCCAAACCCTAATCGGGTTTTAGTCCACGGTGTGAAAATTCACGTTCAGCAAGGTTCTGGTAGTACCTTACCTCATCTCGGCTGAAATATGAACCATCCTTAACCTTATTTCAAAGAATAATCTCATTTAAAACTTCTATAAATAATAAGGTCTTATATCAATCTCTACATGGTAAGGTTACGAGAAACAAAGATGTAATAGTGTGATTGATTAGAACACTGTCTTAGATATTTATTGATTATAATAAATTAATAACTTTTTAAATATTAAGGAGAAACAACTTTACTAAAATAATTAATAAAATAATGAGATATAAAAATTTAAAAAAAATCAATTATATTAATTATATCATAAAACTTTATAAAATAGCAAAATTTAAAATATACATTATTAAGTAAAATCTATGTAAGGCCAGCCGTCGCGGTCAGCTACCTCCGATAAACGAAAAATCAATCAAGAATACTATTTAATAGTCCACGATTTTTTATCTAAATATCACATCCTGACAATATAGCCTTTAAGTTTACTCGTCAATTAATACATATTAATTTCACTCACTCACTTACATGTTCATTTCAACAAAAAGCTTAAATCCATTTGTAATAAAATAATATAACATTATTAGGAAAATTTTATTAAAATCATTATTCATAAAATTTTAATTAAATAATTAATAATAACAAATTATTACAAATCAATGTTAAAATACATATAAAAAGTATTACAAGGTTTGAAAAGCAAATTATCCTTATTTAATAAGTTTAGTGTCGTTTTAATTACAATGCAGGATTAACCTCACCTATTCAATAGCATCGACATTCCATGAAGTCGTGCAATCAATAACAACTACTGCAGTCTAATACTTACTAAAGATACTAGAAATAACTAGACCATCTCAATCTACATGTAAAAAATGTGGTTGATAAATAATTCTACTTATAGGTTCTAAATTTAGTATATAAATACCTTTTTTTGTAACCGGGGCGATTTAAGCCTTATACCAACTACGTAATAAAATAAGTGGATTGAGTTAGTAAAGGAATGTCTGAAGGAAAGAAATGTGAGCTTGGCAGGGGCATGAAGAAAGGAGTGAATGGTAGGGTTTTATGAGAGGGTATGGTTGTGGACCTGCCCCAAGGGGTGAACTACAGTGAAGGCCCATCACAGTCTTATGAAGTCCTGGGGTTTATTTTTTATTATTATTATTATTATTTAATATTCAAGATGTTGCAACCCACTGAAATAGCACTTATCTAATGATATGATGCATCACAAAGCTTAAGAGAGCTTTGCAGTTCTTTGTAGCTGAGTAAACAAACCACCCTGATATCTCTGTCCCTACTGCAAATGACTGGCAGTTGAGTGGGAAAGTTCTGGTATTATTTCAGGCATTTTATAGTAACCTATGATGTAAGTAGGTGTTTTTCAATGTTGTATTTTGTAATAACTCATGTCAGAGCATTAGATCTTTTCCTTTCAGATATTTAGTTCTAGTTTCATTGTTGGTAAGCCACTTACCAACAATGAAACAAGAACTAAAGAAAGCTTTAGAAAAATTTATGGTGAGCAGTGATTTGAAAGGTAGATTTAATATTTATGATAGCCATGCTCATGTTGTTGGTACAATTGTTGACCAGTTTCAAAAAATGATTTACTTATTTTTCTCAAATTGTTTTAAAAAAAAGCATTGAAGTGAATTAAAAATGAAATAAAAGATGCAATAAAGAACAAATTTAAAGGTATTGATGGGTGCTTTGAAAATGTAGAACAACCATCATCCTTGAGCTCAAGAAATTCTTCCCCAAGTAGAAACCCTGATATTGAGCCCTTAATACCATCAATGTCAGCACAAGTTTTAAGATATTGTCATGCTGAAGAGTATAAAGAAAGTTAGAAAGAAGCCAAAAATAGAAGCTATGAAAAGTACAACCAGCAGAAGATTCAAGTAAAGTTTAGGAAAGTTATTAAAAAGCAAAATCAAATTCTCCAAAGGCTACAGAATAGAGAGTTTTGCAGTGGCGAGTAGTAAATGAAGAAAAGTTTCCATATGCCACATTTATAGCAAGAAGAGTGTTTGAATCTGCTTCTTCAGTATATTCCGAGATGCTATTTCTGAAGCATCTAATGTATTTAAAGAGAAATTATCAAAATTACGCCTAAACATATCAGGAATAACTGGTTTTCCTGTATCATAATTTTGAACATCAAATAAATTTACGTCCAAGATTTAAATACTTAGGAAAATAAAGAATATTAGACAGTTTTTCCGATGTTTATTTTATAATGTTCTGAACATTTATGTTAATTGAAAGCTAATATAGAGAATAAATTTCCTCATTCATGTACCCTCTCTCGAAGTTCTGAATATATCAGTGAATGTGTTAGCCTAATTGTTAAACCAACTCTCATTTCAAAATAGGTATAGTATAGCCTATACAATATATAACAAAATATAAGGGATGAGTCCATTGGCAGTGATGAAATATCTCTTAGATAATTAATTAATAAATACTAAGAAAAAAGTTACATTAGGATCAATCCAGAACCCGATCTTGGAATCTTGGAGAAAATGATTGAATCCAACCAGATCCTGGATCCAGGACACCTCTAAAATACCTTACTCCCATTCTTGGGAAATAGAAGGAAGATGAAGAAAGATATATATATATACTATATGGATAATATATATATATATATATAATATATATAATATATAATATATATTTCTATATTATATATTATATTATATATATATATACTATATATAGATATATATATATATAATATATATATATCTTTCTTTCTTCTTTCTTATCTTTCTATTATCTACCTCTTTGCCCCAAGACGGGGGGGTAAGGTGTGTGTCATGGCATTGGAAAAAGAAAAGCAGTGAGAACTATGACAAAGTCCGAGAAAGCCATCTTTCGCCCCTTGTAACAATTAATTAGTGAGAACTCGTACAGACAGAAAAATCCACCCTAGAGCCTTCTAGGGACCGCGACGGGACCCTCACTATGGGGTAAAATCGTCATGTTAAGGGTTCATCCATGGCCAGGTTGGGCCACAACATACCCCTCACAACACGCCGCCATTCCACTCCTATAGAAGCACCTTTATTTCGCTTCTGGCCAAAAAACCTCGATTTTATCTGCCTTCAACATTCGTTTACTGACTCAATCCCATTTTTCTTTGGTCTCCAGCCGGTCTGTTCAAATTACACTCGCCACTATACATCCGCTTAACAACCGACTACTTTCTTCCTTTCACGCGACCAAAAAGTGAATAAACTTTTATCTTAATTTACCCTTTCTTTCACACCACACAACTCCCTAATACGTTCATTCCTCATTTTATCAATTTTCTCACACCTTGCATGCCTAAGATTGTCCATCTGAACACATTGATCTATACTTCTTATTCCAGACCATTAGTCTCACTACTATAATTAACACAGGTAACAACACCCTCATGTAAGACCTAGCGCACTCAAGACTTAGTCCTTTACATAAACCAACGATTAACTATACCAGCACCTTCCTGCCATTCACAATTTCCAA